>JASAND010031110.1:0-15055 GCA_030248195.1 Trissonchulus latispiculum
AAGTGGTACGGGGATGAAACTGCACACATACTAAACTCGACACGTACAATTTTTTGCGCACATAGTCTGCGCAGGATCTGCGCAGGAATCTGCGCAGCTTCTGCGCAGCCTTGTTTTGAGACGGTCATTCGAATTGGTTTTCACTCATATTATAGGGGTCGCTACCGCGACCCCTATGATACATACCAGGGGCGCACCCAGGATTTTGAAAACGGAGGGGTCGAGCCTTGCTTGTTTTTTTGGAAAATTTTTGGAAATTACCACCGTAAGAGTAAATTTTAGGCACATCTTTGTCGATTTTCAGAAACTTATTGGAAAAAAGGAAATAAAAGGAATTTTTGCAGAAAAAAGGAAAAAAAGGACGACCTCAAAAAAAAGGAGAATAAAGGAAAAAAAGGAACCGCGGCAGCCCTGCAAAACGGACACCGGGGATGAGCTGGGCGCACCAGAAAACCCCCTATAGACAAAGTTTTGAGAGGCCAAGTAAAGCCTACTATGGACCTCCAGGAATCGGTTTCCGACCTGACCCCTCAGACGGTCAAGTGGAACCAGCCCAGCAACTTGGGTGAATCGGGCAGCAAAACTGATGGTGGGAATGGATTCTCCGCCCTCGAAAACCTTTATATGCAAGATTTGAGAAGTCTATCTTGAAAAATAAGCGAAAAAACTAAGTTCAAAGTCGGACCCAAAATTCACCAACTTTGGCGGGCCAGTACCCAAAAATGGTGCAACTTATCGGAAAACGAATTCAAGATTTTACAACCCCAACATGTCTAGTATTACGCCAAATAATTAGTTTAGCCCCATATACGTATATATAGCGCAATCTGACTTATTACGGCTAATGTTAAGCATACTTTTGGGTCATTTTAGCGTTTTGACCGAATTTGGACCCCAGCCAAAAATTTTTTCTACCCCCGGGAAGCATAAAAACTAGCCTATCGGCTTATTTTTGTTGCGTACTCCAAGAATATATATGGTTTTCATAGGCAAAAATTTTTCTATCTCTAGTTATTACGCCTACAAAACCCCTTATGAGACATCAAATCAGAGAAACCGGAAAAAAACATCACTCTCGTAAGCGATTTTTGGGGCAACTTTTTAACGGAAAGTGGTACGGGGATGAAACTTCGCACACATACTAAACTCGATACGTACAATTTTTTGCGCACATAATCTGCGCATAACCTGCGCAGCCTTGTTTTACACTGTCATTTGACCTTAAGCACTCATATTATAGGGGTCGCTACCGCGACCCCTATGACAACTTACAACACAATTTAATTAATTTAATTAGTGCATATAATCCAACACTTAATGCAACATAATATATGCACTAAAAATTGGTGTCACAAATCCCGCTCTGGCAGCTCAGTATAAAACGCTTGAAGTATATAAAGCATAATATTTCAAAATCAGCAAGCTCGCCTGGAAAGCAGACGAATTTAGAACTCAAGACAATAAAGGTCAGATGCGGAGTGGAGCATGCGTACCCGCGAATATGGGTTGTTCAGCGAAGCTGGTCCATATTAGTGCGCTTTTAATCTAGTCCTCCTAGCCTTTACAACCTGCCCCTCCCATATTAACGTTTTAAAACCTAGTCCTCTGTCCGCTTAAAACACAGTGTCACCCATATTGCATTTTTCATGCTCCATCGGAGCATTTTTATTCTTGTCCTATTTCATTTTTAAGGTTCTCAGTAAACCTTAAGCAAAAATGTTAAAGCTTTATGAAAGAAACTTTAAAAATTCCCCCAATAATTACGTAACAGTCAACCAAGCCATAGAACAAAGAAGCTTGAAAAGTACCAATTTCTCCATTTTTCTTGATTTTGGCAGAAAAACCCACATCCACCACAAATAAGAATATTTTAGAAAGTTGCAGAAAGTTATCTGTAGTTTGTTATAAGCCATGCTGTACTTCAGCAGCACTCTACTGCAGCGCAACCATTGCTTGGGGGGTTTGGGGGGGGGGGGCGGGGGGGCCCCCCCCCCCCCAGACCTGAGCTCACCTCCCCAGAGGGGTCCCTCACCCCCCCAGAATCCGGATTTTTCCGGTAAAAAACCGGAAAAATCCGGTTTTTCGGCGGCCTTCGGCCGAACTTCACCCCCCCCCAGAACTTCCCCTCCCGCACATGTCTGAGCGCAACTAGACGCAAACGTCACTGATAAAAAAGGATACTTATACGGCATGATTTCCAATGCTATTCTGCACGTGTCTGCAGAATTTCAGACGATTGCAACTTTTGTGTAGCTAGTTATAGGCCGTGCTGTACTTCAGCGGCACTCCACTGCAGCGCAACCATATAGTAACATCGTAATAAGTATACGAAAACGAAACCTATCTATAATAGTTATTCATGTCCTAAACTATATGTATGCCGAATTTCAAATGCCAGTGACAAATGAATAACTTGTAATCGACGGTGCTGTGTTTTGGGACAACACATACAGCACGGTGGAAGCTAGAGAGTGCACCAACCAACACAGCTACAGTTCCCCCTTACTACAGACACAATTATCACCAAGTTTCATACGTATGTTTAGCCGTTTACAGTAAGTCTACAGACAGCGTGTTATGGTTGCTGCATAACAGTACAGCACGATAGCAGCACCACACAGCGCTGCTACTATGCTCATCGTGTTCAGCGACCCCGAGCACCCTTGTATGCGTCCCACTATATTGCCCAAAACAGCATATTTAGGCCTATTTTTAACTATTTCCTGTAGAGTTGGGACTTTGGGCAACATTGGGCCGGCCGCCTGAACGATCCCGGACAGATATCGAAAATCACCCTCGTTATGACACGCTACCCATCCCAAAGTTTCTTATGCAACAAGCCGCGTCTCTCTAGCTTGTTCCCTGAGCCCTGTAGCCGTGACACAAAATTGGCCTTTTTTGGCCATCTTAGGGACCTTTGGCCGGCCGCACAGGTGGCCGGCCGGGCCGGGCAGCGGAAAATTGTCCAAAAGGTAAGTTAACACAAATACTACTCTCAGAAAAACAAAAATTCACCGGCTGAAAATTCCCAGTTTGTGGGTTAGACTGAAACGGCTTCCCCAAGCGTGACTTACACGGAAAAAAAGAAACGGACCTAACTTGTCCGGAAGCGAAAATTTTCAAAGTTGAAAATTTTGACCAAAACTTTTTTGCTACTTGTTGCACTCGTCCTGCTGATTCCAGCGATACCAAATTCGTCTAGTTTGTTGAGTATTTAGCTGGCACGGTGCTCGAACGGGTCTCTAAGGGCCGCGCTGAGCCTTTTACACCCATATTATAGGGGGAGCGCTATCGTGCCCCCTATAATAAAATGCCAAAACGCTAAATATAATACATAAGTGACACTGACATTCAGAATGGAGGCAAAACTGTCATAAACGTAAAATCTATAATAGCTAAAAAGTGCTAAAAGGGAACAAAAATCAGTCGATGCAGGAAAAATTTTGATAATTTACACTCTAAACTCTATTTTTCCGGACACTTTTAGGCTCTGTGGAAAGACTGTAATCCTGGAAAGGAGCGATCCAAAGGGAATCCAACTGCGGGGAACCTGATTTCTGGGCGGATCCCGTTGTTGGAAAAGTTAGCTGGTTTTACAAACTTAAACTACATTTTACACGAGCGTAGGATTTCTTCCAGTCTTCCACTACTATAAAATGCAAACCTTTTTCACGCAACTTCTGCATGTGATATTTGCTTGAAGAAGCTGCTCTGAATCCCATGATATCCCAAAGCGGCAACAGTTCACCGTTAGACTCACGACTGTTCTCTGAACTGAAAACAAGAAGGTATACGAGCCACCTAACATCACAAAAACATTCAAACACAGAAATCTATTTTCGCGTTTGTAATGAGTATGCACTATTTTTACGACCTAGTGTGTATGGTGTTATTAATTTCAGCCAATCAAAAGATGAAAGCAAACAGACATCGATACGCGTGGTGGCTTGGACAGAAGTCTAGGGAGCTATATATAGAGCCGTTCGAATTGTTTGCGATAAAAGCAGAAAGGGGGTCTGGGAGCTCATGAACTTCTAAAAACCACATGGCAGCATTTAAAACTTGTTTTGGTTTGGTACTTGTTGAATATGCAGAGTTCAGCTTAAAGCAAATTTGAGTGTGGTGTGCTATAGCGAAGGAATAACAAACAACAAGGTATCATGCTTTGCTACTAGTAGCAAAAATGCCCTAACGGTCATTGCTAAAGGGGAGAATAGGGAAAGTAGCTAAAGCGGAAAATGAAAATAGCTGTGTGGAGTCAGGTTTTCAGTCAGCACCTAAACTGATAGAAACCAGCCTTTCTGGTACAGAATAGGGAATCTAGTCAGCGCCTAAAATTATTGAAACCAGCTTTTAGTTGGAGAATAGAGAATCTAGTCAGCGCCTAAAATTATTGAAACCAGCTTTTAGTTGGAGAATAGAAAATCTCAGCGCCTAAAATGATTGAAACCAGCTTTTCACTGCTGACAAGGAAACCTAGTCAGCGTCTAAAATTATTGAACCCAGCGTCTGGGGTAGAATAGGCGCCTCTCGCCATCCATCCTATTCGCGTGAACTCGAAGAATTTTCGTGCAATGAACTTCACAGATAGGCATTAACAGTTGCGTGTTTGCACCTGTGTATTTGTGTTCGTGTTTTTGTGCACTTGTTGAATATGCAGAGTTCAGATTAAAGCAAATATGTGTGTGGTGTGCTATAGTGAAGGAATAACGAACTACACGGTATCATGCATTGCTAAAGAATGCAAGAAGATAAGTATTGGTAAGATCACAGACATTGAAGCTTCAAAAATGGTCCGATTCATGATCAAGAGGGAGAAAAGCAACTTTTTTCAAATTTATGATCAGAATTCTTTATTGGTTTGTAGTTATCGAAATGCTGACCATAGAAGCAGCTGGACCTAGTCGTAAGATTTATTATAAGCTATATACGTAAATAGGTATAAACTGACAGAAATCTACATACGTATTAGCTTACTCTTTGGACTCAGACGAATGATCCGGGTTGTTGCTCGAAGAACCTGAACAGGCTAAAAAAATAAATATATAAAGAATATATAAAGGTATAACCTTTAGGTGTATACGTATACCACTAACCAAAGTATAATTTTGAAAAAATGAGGTTTGGGGCACGTCAATTTCAAACTGCCCACAAACAACAAGCACATCATTACTCTACAAATTATATATACTGTACGTCGTACAGCGGAACTCTGTAATACACTTGTGTGGTAGCTGACGCCGCGTGAAATAACTGTATCTTTTTCTGCATGAAATAGGAGTAGTTTAGCTTTATGCAATTTAAGTTTAAGAAGCATACATACATACAACGCCCAATGAATATACGTGAATGGAGGTCGGAGAAACCAGGCTTGCCAGCCGAATTTTTACTGAACACACTGCCATTCGGCATTATTGCCATTGCATAAAAGGCAATAAATATATACCGACTTCCCTCATATATATATATACATATATTAATACAAGAATAAAAATGCGCCGATGGAGCATGAAAAATGCAATATGGGTGATACTTGGTTTCAAGCGGACAGAGGACTAGGTTTTGAAACGTTAATGTGGGAGGGGCAAGTTGTAAATGCCAGGAGTCTACAGTAAGTTTACAGTAAGTCTACAGACAGCGTGCTATGGTTGCTGCATAACAGTACAGCACGATAGCAGCACTGCACAGCGCTGCGACTATGCTCATCGTGTTCGGCGACCCCGATAACCCTTATATGCGTCCCACTATATATATGGCCCAAAACAGCATATTTAGGCCTATTTTTGACTATTTTCTGCGGAGTTGGGACTTAGAAATTTTTCCAAAATGGCCATTTGGCCGGACCAATTTTGGGCCGGCCGCCTGAACGATCCTGGCCAGATATCAAAAATCGCCTCGGTTATGACACGCTACCCATCCCAAAGTTTCTTATGCAACAAGCCGCGTCTCTCTAGCTTGTTCCCTGGGCCCTGTAGCCGTGACACAAAATTGGCCTTTTTTGGCCATCTTAGCGGTCAGGCCACTTTTGGCCGGCCGCACAGGTGGCCGGCCGGGCCGGACAGCGAAAAATCGTCCAAAAGGTACATTAACACAAATACTACTCTCAGAAAAACCAAACTTCACCGGCTCAAAATGCCCAGATCGTTCAGTTTTTGAGTTCGACTAAAACGGCTTCCCCAAGCGTGACTTACACGGAAAAAAAACAAACGGACCTAACTTGTCTGGAAGCGAAAATTTTCAAAGTTGAAAATTTTGACCAAAACTTTTTTGATACTTGTTGTACTCGTCGTGCTGATTCCAACGATACCAAATTTGTCTATTTTGGTTGAGTATTTAGCTGGCACGGTGCTCGAACGGGTCTCTAAGGGCCGCGCTGAGCCTTTTACACCCATATTATAGGGGGAGCGCTATCGCGCCCCCCTATAATTAATACTGGCGCATACGTTTTAAGCAAAAATCAGAATTGCCTGATTTTTCAACTTCGCTTCAAAACATTTGTTTGTTTTTCGACGTTGCTTCTAGATCTCACTATACGTATGTACATGTATATAAATTATTAACAAAAGCAACCAATATAACATAAAAGAAAGGGACGGTTTAATCCTGCAAGTAATTCATATAATGCAACACCCTAGGTATTTACAAAATAAAGTATACAACACTTAAAAACTTTGAAAATACAGCCAGGTAGGAATGTTAACAAACACAAGATCCAGAGATACAACCACACTAAAGTTAAACGGTACATATCAACAAACTTATAGGTACAGTACAAATTCTACATTTTTCACGACTAAACAAAATCAAAACTGTAAAATAACTAACATTACGTACATTCATTATTTATACCAATACATATTATGTATTCTACATAAATAGCAAAACCACATATATAGACATTATTACATAATCAGAAATCGGTAAAATGAGATTTTCTGTGATCAAGAACAACTTACATAATTGGTCAAAGTCTTTCGGCCCAAATCCCTCAGGCCCTGACCAATCATGATAGCATAACATTGAGGAATAGGCCTATACTTATTATAGGCCAGCGCGGGATTAGGACCACTATACTCATCATCAGAGAGATCCAATACTAAGAAATTGAATTCTTATAAATGCAGTTAGAAATAAATTTGTATGCACTGGTTAGGCCAGCCCCTCCGCAGAGGAACCTGAGTATTACGGTCGAAATCCTACCCGAAGTAATATTAGTATCTGGCGTGTCTGAATTAGCAGTAAAACATTTTGTAGTTACACATGCCAGTAGATGACTGCTTATTGTTTAACAGGACCACAAAGTGAACATAACAATGTGTCGGGCGACAGTGCCTATTGGGGGCCTAAGCCCAAGTAACAAGAGGCAAAAGCCCAAGTTACAAAGGGGCCTAAGCCCAAGTTACAAAGGGGGCCGAAGCCCAAGTTACAGGAGTTAGTTTGATAGTGCAGAAATTGTTAGTATGCATAATTGGATAATACAAAAACAAAAAACAGCATCAAATAACATCGAAATCATTTACATATACAAATAGAATACACAAAGAAAGTCAGCCATTAACAGAAAAATGTTTAGATTCAATTATGTGCAAATCTACACAGTAAATCATAAGCTTTTATTTAAGCTCAATCTGTTATCTTTTGACTGCATGAATTTATCCAATACAGTCTGACTTTTTATGCAAGAGTTTCTTATCATAGTTCTGATTGCTCTATTGGAATATCCTCGACTTTGTAGAGCCAGTTTAAGTTTTAATATTGATGATATGAAATCATCGAATGCAGTATTTAAAAGTCCTATTCGTTCAACTTGACATTTAATCGTATTTACTATCACCCTTGGTGATATATACGAACTATAGGCGGGAAATTTATTTATTTTGAATGGGAAATCATCCCTTTTATCATAAAGCTTAGTAATAAATAACCCATCTTCAATACTTACACTTATGTCTAGAACATCTGCAGACTGATTACTGTCATTTACCTTATTTAATTCTAATTCCTTAGCGTACATATTACCCTTTATACGATTAAAATAATCCTTATCATCGACTAAAGTTATATCGTCTATATATCTAAAGGCGTTTTCCAATAACTGATTATTTCCATCTTGCTTATTTTTTGTAATGTAATCAAATTCCATCTGATGTAGAACTAAATTTGCTATATTTGGAGCAGCATTGCTACATCCCAATTGTTTGCTTAAATATATAATTTCCACACGTAAAGTATAAATTATTCAACAGGAATTTAATATGGTCCATAAGAACGGGATATGTCAGAGTAATTTCATTATTCTTACCATAACCCCATCTCATACCAACATAGGTTAGATGCATAGGATTTCTCATAGAAGAGAATAATAATTTATCAAAACAGGTGACAATAGTATCGTGCTTAAGATTAGTATACAGAGTTGTAAAGTCATAAGTATTAATAGTTTTAGCTGATTTACTTTTATTAATTCTATTAATAGTAAACCAGAATAAGGCAATAAAAATTAGAACTGTCACAGACGATATATACTTACCTAGTGAGATTTCATCCAGCCATACCATCCTTGCATATGCAAACCATTCTAACCTTTTGACTATCTGAAGAAAGCCTTTGTATTATGTAGGGGCGCGATAGCGCCCCTACATAATATGGGTGTAAAGGCGTCTGCGCGGCCCCCTGGAGACCGTGTTGGCCTGGTGCCAGCTAATTAGAGGCCCGGGAGTAGTAAAAAGGTTACCATCGTAAACAACCCGAGTAGTACTACAAGTACCACCATACTTTTGGTTCGAATTCGAAACTTCGAATTTTTGCACTAGGCGATAGTTACCGTGCGTTTGTTTTTTTCTGAGTAAATAACGCTTATTGGAAATGCATTTTACGGCTAAGTGTTGGAACGATGTGGGCATTTTGGCACCATACTACTATTATATGTTGGTAGACAGGATCCCCCCATGCTACCTTTTTTGGTCATTTTGGCACCTGGCCAATTTTGGCTCTGTGCCAAGGTCTCAAAGTCGGACTTTCGCTATTTTTCGCAAATTTTGGTCACACTTTTCTAGAACTGGGTAGAAGTTCGAGAGGTCTAGTATCTTTTGTTGAAAACTACCAGTAAGGGTGCATAAAGCAACGAGGGGGATTTTTTAATTTTGCTCCCTAGCTTTCAGGAGATGTGCCCAAACTATGCATTTTTGGCCTGTTTGCGCGAAAAGTTTTGGCCTGTTTGCGCGAAAAGTTTCTAAGTCCCACTATTACTAGAAATGGCCCAGAAGTCACTAAAATGGCGTTTTTCGGCCTTGGGGTGGTGCCCATATATAGTAAATCAGGGTCGCTGAAAACGATGAGCATACTGCCGATACCGCCCGAAGTGACCACTGGTCAGCATGGCTCCCGTGGTTCCTCGTCCAGGGTCAAAGTTGGGAAAACTCACTCTAAACAGCGTTTTTCGGCGTTTTGGTCGGTGGAATATATAGTAAATCGACTACGCTCGTTTCAGTGGGCATATCGCCGAAACCGACGGAAGTGACCACTGGTCACTACAGCCTATGGGGCCTATTGACCACTGGTCAAACGGCCTAAAACTGCGTTTTTCGGCTTTTTGGTCAGGGGCATATATAGTAAATCGACTACGCTCGTTTCAATGAGCATATTACCGAAACCGACGGAAGTGACCACTGGTCACTACGGCCTAGGAGCCCTATTGACCACTGGTCAAACGGCCTAAAGCTGCGTTTTCGGCGTTTTGATTGGGAGCATATATAGTAAATCGACTACGCTCGTTTCAATGAGCATATTGCCGAAATCGATGGAAGATCAGTGGTCACTACGGCCTAGGGGACCTATTGACCACTGGTCAAACGGCCTAAAGCAGCATTTTTCAGTGTTTTTGTCGGGGGCATGTATAGTAAGTCGACTACGGTCGTTTCAGTGGGCATATTGCCGAAACCGACGGAAGTGACCACTGGCCACTACGGCCTAGGAGCCCTATTGACCACTGGTCAAACGGCCTAAAACAGTGTTTTTCGGTGTTTTGGTTGGGGCCATATAGTAAGTCGACTACGCTCGTTTCAATGGGCATATTGGTTTTTCGGTGTTTTGGTTGGGGGCATATAGTAAGTCGACTACGATCGTCTCAATGGGCATATTGCCGAAACCAATGGAAGTGACCAGTGGTCACTACGGCCTAGGGGACCTATTAACCACTGGTCAAACGGCCTAAAACAGCGTTTTTCGGCCCTATGGCGGTATCCATATAGTAAATCAGTGTCGCTGAACATGGGCATGCTGTCGAACTCTTTGGCTAGGCGAAAAAGTTTTACCCTTATTCCACCCACAAACTGAGGTTGCAGCGGCCGAAGCTTAGGGCGGAGGTCAGAATTCAGTTTCACTATATATTTTTATAATCAGTTTTCTGCTCTATCTACGGCACTGTTCAAGCTGTTGTTGTTTCTTCGGTGGCCGTTGTGGTTTCCCATAAACGGTGGACTGATCATTGGATCAGGCCACTTTCCCGCAGATAGCTCAGCACCGACCCAGGGGCCAACCGTAGGACCGAAAGATCAGGGGACAGCCCAAGGTGCCGGACCCGTTGGGATAAATGTCTTGGGCAGCGAAGCAGTAGATGCTCAAGGTCCTCCTCTTCTTCCCCACAGTTGGGGCAAATGGGGGTGGCCTGGGTGGTGGGGTTAATCAAGTGTCTATATTTGGCCAAGAGGAAGGACTTGCCAGTCCTGAGTTGGGATAGGACAACCCGGTCTTTCCGGTGAAAACCCAGTTCCAGGTTCTGAGGAACTGGACCCCTTGTGCCAAAGATATTGCGCGTTCTGTTGTGTTCAATATTTGAGACCCAGGTATATTTGGTACGGCGGTAAATTAAGGATTTGGCAGAGTTCAAGTCTATAGGAGTATTGATTTGGGGGCAGTCGCACCCAGCCTTGGCTAGGCAGTCGGCTTCTTCGTTGCCACGTAGTCCAACGTGTCCAGGGATCCACTGAATGTATATTTCAGCAAAGGATTTCAGTTGGGCCAATTTTCTTCTGATGTTGTTGAGCATAGGACTGAAATTGGCCCTGATTCCGGAATGGAGCAAGCGCACAACTGCCTGGGAATCTGTGCACACTGCAATAGTTTGACTGCTCCAGGTAGCTAAACCCTCGCCCATCAGCCAGTCCAGCGCACCGCTTACGGCACAAAGTTCAGCTTTGAAGCTAGAGCAGAATGCACCAGCAGGGAGACTTAGCTTGACTGGAGGTCGTCCATTTGTGAATTCGATGTAGATTCCGGATCCCCCATTCATGGTTCCATCCACGGCAGCCCCATCTGTCCAAATAGTTACATTAGGCTTGCTGCGTCTGTCTAGGGTGGCCTCCGCAGCCGCCTTCCTGACAGCAGCAGCATCTGACTTCGTAACCGCATCTTCCAACTCTGGGTAGATGTTGGCTGGAAATTTCCTCAGCTGTGGAGGAAGGCTATCGATGCTGCAGATAGGTTCTCTCGGGATATTGGCTAGCCCAATGGCTTCTACGTAGTTCAGACTTTGATCCCTCCATGATGGTTGACTTGGTAGCTGCCTTGAGGTTGCCGGGGGAAGGCATAAGGTTGATCTTGGGTTGTCTGGAGGGAGTCGCGCTGATTTTTCATATGCAATGGCTGCTAACTGCTGTGCTCTAAGATTGAAAGGCATAAGGCCGGCTTCCAAACGAAGTGCCTCCACTGGAGCGTCCCGGTGACAGCCGGTGATAATTCGGGCGGCCTGGTTCTGAATTTTCTCAACAGTGTTCTTATGACTGTTTGAGGCACAGGGCATCCATGCGGCTGCGCAGTAGTCCAGTATTGAGCGAATATAGCTCATGTATATCAATCTAAGGTCTTCTTTTGCGCAGCCCCACTTTGTGGTGGAGAGTCGGGAGATGGCCTGGATCCGCGGCCACGCTTTAGTCCGCAGTTGTTGTGAGTGGGGTCCAAAGTTCAGCAATCTATCAAATTTCACTCCCAAAAATACCGGGGTAGAGTTAAAGGGCAGATCCTGACCGTCTACAGTTAGCCGGAGACGCTTGGCTGCTTCCTTGTTGTGAGTGCTGAATACGGTATATTCTGATTTTCCCACGTTGATACTGAGCTTCCAAGTTTTGGACCAGAGAGCTATGGCATCCAAGGCAGTTTGGACTTTAGCCTCTGCAACTGCTAGGTCGCTGTGCTGAGACCACACTGCAAGGTCGTCTGCAAACAGGCTGATCTCCACGCCAGCTGGAATTTCTCGGACTATATCATTAATGAAGATCACAAATAGTAAAGGGGACAATCCACTACCTTGAGGGACCCCTTCACACAGCGTTCTCCATTTGCTGACATCGTTGCCAATTTTGACCCTGGCCATCCTGTCGCTGAGAAAATTCTTCATCCACCTGAGAGAACAGACGGGGAGTCCGATCTTCAGCATTTTCCACAGAAGCCCTGTTCTCCAAACAGTGTCGAAGGCACGCTGGAAGTCGATGAGGGCTAAGACAGATCGTTTCGCCGGCTTTTTGCTCCTGAATCCGTCCACGATAGATTGGGTGAGTCTGAGTACCTGGTCCTCCGTTGACCTCAACGACCGGAATCCGGCCTGATCCCTGGCCAGGACATTCCTCTGTTCCAACCAGTAGAGAAGACGATCTTTGATTAGCTTTTCCAGAAGCTTGGCTATACAACTGGTTAAACTGATTGGGCGATACGATCCTAGCTGATCCTTCGGCTTGCCCTTCTTGGGTATAGGAATTATCGTAGCCCGTCGCCAGGCAGTAGGAACAGTAGCAGTGCGCCAGGACAGGTTAAAAAGGCGAAGCAGGATCCGGTCGGCCAGTGGGGAGAGCTGGAGGAGGAGTTCATTGTCTACTTCATCAGGTCCGGGAGATTTGCGCAGTTTCAGATGCTGCTTGGCCAACTCCAATTCAGTTTGGGTAAAGTTCATACACAGGATTCCAGATTCATTGCAGTTGCAGGGCCTCTTCAGTCTGGAATTGACTTTCTTTTTTCGGCTACGGTCTTTCTTGTCGATCTTGAGTTTACTGAAGGAGGCATATTGTGCTGCAAAACCTTCCGCCTTTTCCCTGTCTGATACAAGTTGTTTATGTCCTGTGGTAAGGGCTGGCCCTGAGGTGGTTGGCGGCTTTCTTCCGTCAATGGCGTGGATAACCCTCATAACCTCCGCTGGATTTGTTCTGGCACTAAGTGATGAGGCATATTTCATCCACTGTTCACGCTTCGATTCACGGATCTGGAGTTTCAGTTGTCTGGCTGCCTGCAGCCAGGCCTGCCTGGCATCTTCAGTTCGGAGTGTCACAAACTGTTTTCTCTTCGTTCTAACTTCTCGGAGGAGTTGGGTTAAATGATCTGTCCACCAGGGCTTCGGTTGCTTTCTCCTGTTGACAGGAATTGCTAAGCAGCCGACAAAATTGCATCTGTCAGAATGTTGTTCAGTTTGTGGACATTGGTAACCTGTTCAGCAGAAGAGGCGATGAGAGAGGAATCCAGGGTTTCCCTGAACTTGGCCCAGTTGACCTTGTTGTAGCACCTGTAGCTGGGAGCCTTGCAGATTGGAACGGGGTTTCTGGCTAACAGGTCAATGAGGATTGGATTATGGTCTGATAGAGTATCTTCGATAACAGTCCAGAGTGACCTGAGGTCCCAATCGGAGTGAACCAGAGTGATGTCAGGGGCTGACAGTCCACCTGTCTGCGGATTGATTCTGGTTGAGAGTGGTTGCCACCCAGTCCGGTATGGTCGTCGTCGTCGTCGTTAGCGGCCGGCGGAGCGTATCCATATGGGGAGCCCCCACCACCATTGCACTCTTGCACAAAGAAGTGCCACCCGCCCAGAAGCCAAGAGACCGGCCGACATGACGAAGATAAAAACAGAAAGGGAAAGGCTCGGTTCAGGGAACCAAGCCGGCCGCGGAGCCCGAGGCCCGGGGGCCCAGAGGGCCAGCCACGACCCGGGGCGTCCATAGCTCCTCTGAGGTCAGCTGGCTGATTTTCATCCCAGGCTTCAGCATGGCAGTTGAGATCCGATTCTTAGCAATCACCAGAAACAACAGTTCGCGGCCCGCTCGGGAGGAAAGTAGGATCGAAGTTTTGCTGGCGGGTGTCAGCAGCAGCTCGGGTGATAGGAGGCACGTAGATGTTTACAATCGTAACAGGGCCAGCAGCTGTTTGAATGGTGACAGCTACAGAATCTGAGGTTGTATCATTGGGTGCCAAGAAAGTAGTTGATTTCCCTGGAGTAGGGGAGGGAGCCACTGACACAGGTGGCCACCCCACCTCCTACCGTCAGATCCTGTTGTCTTCCTGACGCCTGGACTGATGCTCTTCCGAATATCCCCTAAGTCCAATTTCAGTGCCAGGCTTCGCCCAAGTTTCTTGAAGTAGGACAATGTCTACCTGCCAGGTCAGCACAGATTTTTGCCAGGAAAGCCTTCTTTTCACCAGAGACAGCACCTGCATTCCACTGCAGAATGCGGCACAGAACCTGCCACCTTTGGTTGAACAGCAGCAACTGGTAAGCCGGCCGACGGCACGGCAGCGGGATTGGGTTGACTAGGGGGAGGGGTTGCAGTTGAAGGTGATTGGGGGCAGGAGTGGGAGCTGAGGTGGGGGAGGGCGGTTGATGAGCAGTGAGCTGTGAGCATACAGCACACACAAACTGGCGGATTTGTAGAGGGGAGAGGGCATTGAGGGCAGAGGCAGGCATGCCCGCGCAGCGCCCTGCATGGGTCCACTGACTACACTGGGTACATAGGATAGAAAACTGGGAACGCCGCACTGCTTGACCGCATACAGAGCACGGCCAGCGGGGTTGGGGCACCGGGGGACCAGGATTGCGTTCGATGTCACCGGCTAGGAGGAGGAGGAGGAACCAGTACGCCGGTCTACCAGTCCCTCCTACCAAAAACCCAGTACAAAGTCCAATGGGTCCAAGGGGCCAGGGAGCGGCTGAGTCTGCGGGAAAACCACGTTGTTGATACCCATTTGGTGCTGAGCTTCTGCTGAGTTGATGGCCAACTCCACTCGGTAAGCCGCTCCAC
>JASAND010031111.1:0-21962 GCA_030248195.1 Trissonchulus latispiculum
GAGGGGGCGTAGGGTCACACACTGTTCCCCATGCCAACTTTTTGGGCGTTCCCATACTATCCGTGAGCTTACAAAGTTTAAACATCTTTGGTGCTAGAACAAAGTTTTTGAGCACTTTTTAGCTTACGTAGCTATAACAATGTAGAAAACAACTCTTGTTACTGCAGTTTTGGTGATTTTAGAATACTACACGTCCCTTCCACTTTTGACCATCCCCACTAGTGAAGGTTCCCAACCCATACCTTAACGGGAGGTCAAATTTCACTGACCATTGTGGAATCAAACCCCTTGTGAGATCGTTTTCGCGACCCCTTTTGGGCGACTTCGCAAACAAAGTTCGACTGTCCTACATAAACAGGAGTATGTGAAGTAATACGCATCATTTCGGGCACTGCAGACATTTAAAATTTGGGCAAGCATACCAGAAAAGCCTACATATATACCATAAAAGATTAACGCCCTTGAAGCGTATGCTAAGGAACTAGAAGATATTCAGTAGAATTCCCGCATACCACAACTGATCGATGCATTTTCAGATGTTAAAGTAAACGTAAAAGCTTGAATTAAACCTGTTCTTCACTCTTAATACTTAGATTGGACAAAAATATCGCTGGCAACGTCATGTTTCGTTACCAACTAACCTTTCAAACAAAAGAGAACTTGATATAACACCATTTTTGCAAATACTGTAATAGCAGTAATAGACTAGCCAATATATACCTATAATGTGGCTTTTTTGAATACACTGTGACTTTCAGTTCGGTTCCACCCTTTACATGGGCATCTGATATCGACACGCGTTGAGAAATAGACCTATTTCTTCAAGAAAGAACCATCGTTTTGCTGAGCGTAGGTAGATTATTTACGGCTACAAGCTCTGCATGTTTGTTACCCTTGCCTATCCCGTAAGCCCGTTAAACTGCAATATCAAGAGAAATACGTGAAGGCAGGACACAGATGTTGAAATTGGAGGACGTTGAACATACTAGATTCCTGCTATGATGACAGCAACCTAGTATTATGAAATCCGGACTTTGTAAATGGACTAATAGTATGGCCATTAAACATGCCAGCACCTCGCAGCAATGACAGCGTATACCTTCGTTACTAACACTAGATTTTTCACTACTTTTCCCCTTGTGAGACCGAGATATCTGCTGCTTTTTGGCATAGTAATAGTCACTATATGGGTGCCTTAAAAAACTGCTTTCATTTTTTTGCGCTCGAACCGGGACTTTACAGCAGTGACAGAAATTAAGGGAAATCGGCCTGGAGCTGGTCCCAAGAAGGTAGGACAAAGTATGAAATTTCTCGGGAATGGATGCAAATAGTATAGTGCCCTTTTGCACACAAGAAGTCATGGTTATTGGTGGTTCATGTGGCAAATGGCAACTTTGAGTAGTGCGTGTAGGTCAATTTTTGAATTTTTGATTCTTTATGATTGAATTTTCCAAAAATGACCAATTCGACCAAAGTTTAAGGTAGTCCTGCTCACTAACCAGAGCACCTAGAAACTCGGCGATTGTCGCGTTGGTGTTTGGACGTCTAGGGGTATCAACTACCAAAAGTAGAGCGAAATCCGTGAGGGTCGAAAAAATCTTGGCCAAGCCGGGTCGAAAATTTCAGACAGTGACTCATATATATATATATATATATGAGATGCACCGGGGCCGCCACTGCTGGGGCCGGGACCTCATTGTGGCCCCGGCCGGGGCCACCTTGGCCCCGGTACCGGGGCCTGGAAATTGGGGGTCCAAATCGAAAAATTTCAAAAAATTTCTTAAAAATTCAAATTTTGTATTAATTTCTGATATACAAACGTCACTATCATTGTTTTCATTCAAATCGGTGGGAAAACAAACGATTTACAACACTTCTTGGCTTTTGAAATTTCAAAATTTTGCTCAAAAAATGTCAAAAAATGTACAAAATTTTTAGTAATTTTTGGCCCCGGTCGGGACCGGGCCTCCGACCACTGCAAGAACTGGTGTCGTAGAGTTTTGTCTTTACATACATGTCACCAAAGCACACTTTTCACAGAAAAGGTTCGTTTCTTTTCCAATCTCGTTATTTTTAGTGGCATTGGATAGCTCTTGCAGAGACGATTATTTTCATATAAAATAATGTGGTAATTATGCTAATTATAGCTGCTAATTATCACTAATTAACTTAGGAAATTTTTAAATTTTAAAGGAAACCTATCATGTTGTATATCATTCGAAAGCTCTTGACGAGGCGGATTCAGTGGTCAAGGAAATAAGCCGATTAATTGATTGGCGAAATGTTCCATATGTTACCAAAAATAGTTTTTACGGCTAAAGTTTCGCTCAGCTTAACTAATCGGCACATTTCCTTTACCACTGAATCCGCCTCGTCAAGAGCTTTCGAATGATATACAACATGATAGGTTTCCTTTAAAATTTGAAAATTTCCTGTTAATTTTAAGTGATAATTAGCAGCTATAATTAGCTTACTTACCACATTAGTTTATATGAAAATAATCGTCTCTGCAAGAGCTATCCAACGCCATTAAAAATAACGAGATTGGAAAAGAAACGAACCTTTTCTGTGAAAAGATAGCTTTGGTGACATGTTGGCATAGGTGACAAAATAGTATACGACACCGGGGCTTGGCCCCGGTTCATCTCTAATATATAATATATATATTCATCTCTAATATATATAAATATATATATATATATATATATATATATATATATATACATTACACACATATATATATTATGTAGGGGCGCGATAGCGCCACTACATAATATGGGTGTAAAGGCGTCTGCGTGGCCCCCTGGAGACCGTGTTGGCCTGGAGCCAGCTAATTAGAGGTTCGGGAGGGGTCGTAAAGTACTCGAGTAGTACTACAAGTATCACCATACAGCGTCACACACATATATATATATATATATATATATATATATATATATATATATATGTATATATATATATATATGTATATATCCATAAGTGGACTTTTATGAAATTGATCCTGATTACCACGCTTTGCTACCATTTTACCTCCTAATATAACTACGCTCTACGCCGCATCTTAATGCCAGTACTTCCAATTTAGCTCCTAATTGGCAAATCAAATAAGGAAGTCTTAATACTGTCTGCAAAATGATGTTTATTCAAATACGTATTTTCAGGCAAAGTACATGCACAGAAAAAGCAGAAAGGTAAAGATTCAAAAGTTATCAAGTTATTCAAAAGAAAATCATCAAGGAAACAAAAATCGAAAAAGAAAGGATAAATTTTTTGTGAGGACTGAAGATAGACAACTGTTAAATTTTAGAAACTGTGCTGAGAATATGAGATTACTAATTTGGTAATATGTTTAAGCAAACCAAACCCTGATGTGATTTCTATTTTAAAAGGACAATTTTTTGCCACGACTTCAATTATGCCAAATAAAAGTCAGTATTGTACATGGTAGTGAAACAAAGGTAAACCAGAACGTTCATAACCCCACATTCTGCATTAGCTAAATCCCAAAACATCTCTAATTACATAGTCCTGTACAACATAAAATAATTATACAAACTCAACTTTTTAGAGCTACCACGCACCAGGCTACCATTACAAGAACAAGATGAAAAAGCTCGATTTCAAAACGTTTTCAAATCCCACATCCCGCAATAAAGTTACGACTAATGGTGTTAGCAAGAGTGCATAACGGTATTACGTCGCTAAGAATGCTGTCTGTCGGATTCTGCAAATGGGACCATAGCGAATGAAGCTGAAAGCTGAAGCTCCAAAAGATACATGTTAACAGCACACCGACCCTGCCTACGTTTTCGAATAGACAGAGCCAGGGCGTGCATGGTTTAAAACTGTTTGGACTTTGCGGACAGCGTCACTAGGGTAATTTTCTCAGAGCGGAGAAAATGCCAAAGTTTAAGGATTTTCGGTCAAAATTTTCAAAAACTCAAGGCTCCATCGCAATTTTTTCGTCTAAAATCGTTTATTTTGGTACTACAACTTGATTTTTGAACATTTTTTAGCTTAGTTATTGCAGTATACCCAAAACACGGGCTATTTTTACAGTAGCATTTTAAGGCCATTTTGTCCCCTTTTTTCGCCTAGAAAAAACCCAGAAGGTTTTTGATCTGCAAAGGGGTTCATGCTTGTTCTTATCATTAAGTACTATTGGTGTTAGTTAGCCTGCAAAAGCAAAGCAATTTTCAGTGACAGTCGCCTGAGCATAATCCAAAAGATGGAAAGCATTAATTTAGCTAATATTTAATTTAAAACAGCTAATTTTTCTTCCCACATCTTTGACCAAAAATACTACCCAAAGTTTTAAATCGAACCAATTGACCAGCGCAGACATTGGAAATAGTGCAAAACGAAAAAAACAGAAACGAACATTAGCATAATCAAATATTTGGAAATTAGACAAGTTCTATATCACAAATCAATGACACCAGTGCCAAATACAAATGTTTCTTACACAACGTACAACCAAAATAACAACTACTGCTAAATACTTACAGGCTGTACGTAACACAAACCATCATCCAATATAATCTATCTACAGGCCCGAACAATAATTAAATAATTATTACAACCAAAATACAGCAAAATATGTACAAAACTATGCATATGAAGTAAAAAGCACAGCACATAAAAACTTTAAGTAAACTGAAAATTTGCTGAAACTTCTTGAAATAAAAAAATGGAAACCTTATGTAACTAAAATGGCCTAAGTACAAGAACAGTAACAGCATGATCAAATGTGCAACCAAAAACATGAAGCTTCTGTTCTGTACAGAATATCACCCCCTTCACACATTAGAGAAACATGACCAGAATAAGAAAAGGACGAGGAAATTAGTAAAGATTAACAAAAAAATGAAAAAGGAAACAACCGAATTCTGCCAAAACGGAGATATTGGCTTATACTCAGAGTACATTATGGATAAGAGTATGACTCTACGTATACTCTCTGTTATCAGACCAAAAACTGCTCTGCTGAAGGCTAGGATGCCCCTCTCCGCAAATCACATCCTACTAATCTGTTCCTAACTAAGTATATACTGGGTCGAATGGAAACACTAAGGTATCATCTCAGCCGTGGTAGAAACCTCAACCCAGGCAGATATCAGGTTGAAAGCAGGGGCGCACCCAGGATTTTGAAAAGGGGGGGGGTCGAGCCGGAAAAATTTTTTGCCTTAGCCTGACACGTTTACGCTGGGTGGGGGGGGGGTGGCGGTGGCGAAGTTTTCAATAAGAGTTCGCCTTGGGAGCCACAAAAACGACGATATTTAGGAGTCGTCGGAGACCGACGCGGGGGTCTTGGGGGCGGAGCCCCCCAGAAGTTGGGAAAATTTTTGAAATTTTGAAAAAAGCCGTAATGGAAATCTTTAAAAAGATTTCAATAAAAGTTGAGAAATTCTTTGACATAATGGCAAAATTTGTATTGGAAAGCTTGACAAGATTTGAATACAAAGCTCTGCGAGACGCATTGTTAACATTTTACATTGTTAAAATCGATATAGAATAGTGCCGCAGACGCGAAAAATTAAAAAACATGACGTAGAAAAGCAGGCACGCACTTTTTTAATTTTTTTAAAAATCGGGATAGAAAAGTGCCGCAGGCGAGAAAAATTTTAAAAATCGGGATAGAAAAGCGTCGCAGGCGAGAAAAATTTTAAAAATCGAGATAGAAAAGCGCCGCAGGCGAGAAAAATTTTAAAAATCGGGATAGAAAAGCGCCGCAGGCGAGAAAAATTTTCATAATTTTTAATTTTATGCACTAAAATAGCTCAATTTTTGCTTTCTCCCCGAAAATTCCGGGGGGGGGTCGGACAAAAGGGGGGGGGGGTCGGAACCCCCAACCCCCCCCTGGTGCGCCCATGGTTGAAAGCTTGACATCATTTTTATTAAAAATTGAATAAACTAGGACAGAGTTGGGTTTGAAATCTGGGTTGAGATAGAACCGACATAGCATGGGTTAAGATAAGGCAACCTCAAAATATTTGATGATACCGGATTGAGCATCGTCAACTCTAAACTTTCAGGTTGAACTAAACCCATTTTTGATAACAACGGCCACAGGCGGGATCAGTTGTTTAGCGTGCAGAGCATATTTTTGCTCAAATAACAGAGAGCATGCCTTATGGCATTCTCTTATCCTTGGCTTATCTTAGGCGTTTGGGGGCCCTCCGGAGGCGAGACATTTGGGGATGGGCAACATTTTTCAAGACTTTTTTAAAAATATGCTAAAAATCCGCAGAAAAAGTTATGTCGCTTTAGCGCGAAAGTAAGCAGATTTAGTGCTAAAAAGGCAACACTGGAGCTAGCATTTCCGGCGACATCGGACAATGTTTGAAAATTTAACTTCTGAACGATTGCCAGGGAAAAATTTGGTACAAGAAGGGGCATCCACTTTTGTGGCGTCAATTTTACTTTGAGGGGATTTTCTGAAGGACAGGATATTTATGGGGGCTCACTCGGCCACCCCTCCCACCAGTAGAATGAGCCCTAGGGTTGTGCCACTACGAAATTTCTAGGATCGGGCTAGGGCCAGCCCGAGCCCGGCCCGAAGCCCGAGTCAAGACCCGAGCGGCCCGAAACAATTCACGGCCCGAACAGCCCAACCAGCCCGAGCGGCCCGAACCGAGCCACAGCCCGAACGGCTCGAGCAGCCCGAGTTGCTTCAGAACTTAGAAAAAGTACTCACCTTTTTGGTTAGTTATTAAAATAAGTTAAAAATAAAAGAAGCTATTTTAACTATGTACAATATTTACATGTACAGAAATGTAAACACTATAAAAAATACGTAGGTATTTATTTATTTTATTTTAAAAATATTTAATGAACACGGTATTTTCTTTTTTTCAAATCTTCGCAGTCTACTTTTGTATTAACAAGTAATAACAGTAAGCAGGAATCAACTGCGACGTATTATTAGCTACTTGATATCTGCAGTCGCACAAAAAGGCATGACTAAGATTAAGTTCTAACCTGTAATAGCTTTTATGCGTCCTATGTAGTGCAAAAATAATTCTGCTCCAGAAACAACCCTAACACGGTGAGCTGATAGAATGGCCCGAACGGCCCGAGCAGCCCGACTCGGTTCTGTGGGCTTTCTCGGTTCAGACTCTGTTCGGGTCGCAAAAATTATTTATCGGGCCGCCCGAACCGAGCCCGAGCCCCGATTCACGGCCCGAGCACAACCATAAATGAGCCCAGTTATCTATGACTATACATTCTTGCTTACACCAACTAAAAAGGGAATTTCTGTACACCAGCCCTTTGAGGCAGAATAAACTAATTAATTACGTAGTTCTGAATTAAGGTTACGCAGAAATCAACAGAGATAGTCATACATACGAGTCAAATAATGCACATGATCTTTCTTAGAAAAGGAAGCCAAGAAGAATAGTAGAAGGCATCAAATTGTCACTTTGTTGACAAAAACTAGGGAAAAGCAGAAAGGGCGGGGAAGAGAATAGTTATTCAGAATAAACCCACCATTCCTTTTCATTTCCTTCATGACAATGATCCAATAACACTTTTCGGCGATTCTCGCAATATCTAAATTACAAAAACAAACAACACATGGAAAACTTAACAAAACTACAGGAAAATAAAAAAGATGCAAACTTTCTATCTGGCTTTTTCCTAGCCAAAACTTTTTTGAGAGGGGAAGTCTGGAGGCCCCCCAGGTCTGCAGGGGGCTCTAATTTCTGGGGGGGAGTTTGCTCAAAAAATGCTTAAAAATAGCTATTTTTTTGCCGCTTAGCTAAAAATATGCAATTCTTACAGCTTAATTTTAAGCTTAAAATAGCTAAAACAGGAATTAATAAATAAAGCCGACGAAGCCGAAAAAATTTGAAAATTTACCTTCAAAACCGTATTTTTCTGTTTACTTTGATGTCTCTCCACCCGACTTGTAGGAAAAAGCCCGTCTATCGCTAAACAGTAATTGTAGCGATGGATATACCTGTATTTATCCTGAACCTTCTGTTTTATATCATTGACATTTTCCTGAGTTAAGTCTCGTTCCAGGTATCCGGACAAGGTCTCAGTTGCATTCTCCAAATCTTTCTGATTATCCTAAAACAAAAAATTGTATAATAAGTTCACAAAATTTCCCTAAAGAAAGCCATGAAGCAAACCAAAGGAATTGTACGCTAACGCTTAAGATAAGTAAAAAATTTAGAGTCAGCGCTTATCAATAATTTTACGGTACCAAGGGAAAGCTGCTCTTGGTGCTTCTACTTCAAGATTTAACAAAACTAAACAACTATAAACGACACTGCATCAAATAAATATCAAAATTTCTCCGTACGGAAATCTTCATTCTATGGGTAATCCGGTTTACATTAGACCAGATAAAAATAACACAAAATCTACCAAATTTCACTCGACTAAAAACATAAGAGAACACGAGCGTTGACATTAACGGACGAGAAAAATAGTGCCAATGTATCTGTTGGCTACAAAACCTGTTTATTAATGCACAGATTCTCTAACACGTGAAGTCCACGGAAATCTAACTCACTCCTCCCCCTGGTCTTTTCCTAAGGTCAAATGGTCGAAACATCCTGTAACATTTAAAGAGTATAAAATTTGCAGTCTTCATTTTGTATTACCTCGAATATCATGACTTGATTATTTTTGACCAAATAGTAAGCAAAGGCATAGGTGTACATGAGTGTGCGTCGACATTGACAAAGGACGTCGACAGCCTTACGAAGGAACTGGACCTCTATCCATGACATATTATGTTGTTGCATTTCCTCCATCTTTGTCTTTACTGAGGCATACAGCTACAACAAGCAAAAGCAATGCTGACAGTTTGAAGATCAAAACCGGCATGCTCTCTGGTATCAGAGAAAAACTACGCTCTTTTCGCTAACGGCTGACCACCCCCACAAATTAGTACCTAGTCGAAAGAGGGTACGCTCACTCGCTCTGTGCTTACAGAAGCCCAAAAATGCGAGATTCATCTGTCAAACGTAGCGCGAATTCCTTTTAAGTGATGGGTCTGATTTACAGGGATGTCAGCCAGTAGCGAACAAAGTATAGTTTTTGCTTTGATAAAAAGAGCATGCCTAGTGGCATACTATTATCATTATGTCCTCTAATTTCGATCAGTGGACGGCACCAAACGCGATTGCAACTATATAAATGCTCACTGTCTAAGGACTATGTAATTTTAACAACAAATTAGTAACTAAGTATAACTTCTTATTCTACTCTTGCAGACGTCTGCTAAAAAAAGCGAGTAGTCTTGGGTACATGGCACTGATTTGTCAGTCAATTGTTCTAGTCCGAGTTTTGTCAATTGCCTTCCGAACTGGTTCAAATTCAAACGGTTCGCTGCGAGCTCTAGCCAACGCAGCTACCCATCTCTAATTGGTCGGATAATGGGCAAGACCAAGAGTTTATATGCTATGTTTCCTGTTACCTAAACACAACACGACACTAAGGGCTATCTTAAATGTATGTACTAAAGTCTATAGTACATATGCTTATATCATTAAAGTTGACATTTTGAGGGACATTTCTGGTTTCTCTCCAAAAAATCCTCCAAAACCAGAGGGTGCAAATTTTGGTAACAAATTCTGAAAATCCAGAAAAATTCGCCCAGAAAAGTGAAGATTTAAATAATTTCCTGCTTCGACAGAGACTTTTTTCTCAACCTTTGCCTTGACCACTAAAACTGCATATTTCTGTGATAAAAACCAACGTTTACAATGTATGCTAAAACAATACGGCTATTTTAGATTTTTATAAAATTTTTTGCCCTACCACCAAAATTCCACCCCTCAGCCTTTTAAGCGAAGGTCCCAAGGAGCCCCTCCAAGAAAAAATACGCTCAGAACAATACACAGCTTAAACCAAAATACCAGGGATTAGATAATTTTATTCCTTATTTTATCGTATTATTCTTGACATTGTTGTCAAATGAGAATGCAACTGCTCGCGCGGAAATAGATAATTTTATACTGTTTGAGCTATTTCAATGCAACACGGTGATGTAATTATTAGTGGGCTTACCTAGCAGGTGTTGCAGCAATTAATTTACCAGAATCCTTTGTTTTTGTAAAATAGTGTATTTCAGACGCTTAATCGTCCCCCCCCGAGATTTTTACCTTAATGCTTCGAGCACTGCAACAGTAGTGCTCGAATTAGTACAATTGGAAGAGCTCAGTGTCGTGCTCGTCCTACACGAACTCTTGGTCATACACTTATTTCTATGTGGGAAGATAACAACGAAACTGTAACATTGCTAGTTACGAACGGTAAAGGTTACCTAAAGAAAGTTAGAAAAGCAAGCTAACCTTATTCTCAAACTTCATGCTCTGCATGTGATTGGCGTAACGGTTATAGTAGAACAAATATCGCTGAAGGGCGGCCCGGGATTTCTGAAAAAATAAGGCATATTTTATGCGTCAGTAGTCCTGAAATAAATCTTGTTACTAAAGTCAATAACTACAAAAGTATGTATACAGTTCTCGCAAATTCTAGCATGTGTTGTACTGTTCATTCGGTTCATTCTCGGAGGGTCGCATAATACGTTTGATCAGTTGAACCGTAGAGCGGTTGCATTAAACAAGTGGTCAGCTACTGTTAGATGGTTTCAATTACAGTAAACGGCCTGTACCAATAGTGCTCTTATGCAAGTGTTGCATAAAAGTTTAAGCTTCCAGTAAATGCTTCCAATAAAAATTTGAAATCTAATATTCCAAACTACTGAAAACAAAAGTTTCAGCCTTTGCAACCGGACCCAAAGACGTCACAAGTTCATACGAAGAAGACAAATGAACTATCTTACTTCTTGAGCACCGCGGGCATCTCGGGCGGCAGCGTCATCAAACCGATTACAATTGTACCTACAACACACAAGCTACGTAAAAAGGATCTCAAATTGTCTACTAATGTGTTAGCCAGGAGAACTAACAAAAATGCTTTTCTTATTCTATGACTCAAGTTATTGCTGGCTGGCTTGCGACAGTTCATCGATTAGAAGGCTAGAATAATCCAATAACTACGTAAAAAATAAACTAGGTACAATGACTCATGGCCACAGCAACAAGGTGAAGATGCCGAAAATAAAAAATCGTTCAAGTGCTTTGTTCCCCAGCTGCATGTCATTGGTTGAAAGGGGGGAGCGGGGATGACAAATATTTGAACTAAAAGACGTGTACGTCATTATTACTAAAGTTGAATTAACTACGGAAGCACAGACAATTTTGAAAGATCCTTTCTCATGAATGAAGGTTTCAACGCAAAAATAATATTATTATAATAATAAAACTTAATATTATTATAACTTATCTTAGTCTACAAAGTTTGACGACACAAAAATGTGTGTAGAAAAAACTGTGATAACTTATACAGCATTTAGTATTCATCTGACCCTTAACATCGTAATTTTCGGAATCCTTACGGAAACTTTTCATGACACTGAAAATCGGCCTAGGGTTGGAATTTTATATAGCATTTATCAAATTTTAAAATCCTTTGATATTTGCCATTTTTCAACATTTTCAGCACATTATTTCGTTCACTCTTTCATTCTGACAAGCTAATGTTTGCTCACTCAAAATTTCAACGTTCATTTTATCGAAAATTACCCCTTTCGATCCAAAATAATGCTATCGAAAAAACTGTAGATAAGTCTCGGTTAATCCCATCCCATCTTAGTTGAATCCTACAATATCAAAATGTTGCCAATATGAAGCTTGCGCAATTAATTTTCAAATATATGGCCGAATTTCAATGGCACATAAAAATACTCAAAACCTATTGACACAATCTCTTCGAAAGCATTATAGTTTAATTATAGGTAAAAAAGTAGTGGTATATAATTGTTCGAAAAATAAACTTTCATATTTTAAAAAAGACATTTGCTGTGTTAAAGCTGATGCTTACGCGGTCCCGAAAATGAAAGTTTTTACCGTCAAATACTGGGCTAGCAGTAACTTTATCAAAAGTGAAAAAGCAGCGAAGATCAAGCATTTTGAAAATCGAGAAAAACTAATAAAAATACAAACCTTGACCGATTTTCGTCGTTCTTGTTTCTTTCTGTGTGTTTGCACTTTGCAGATGTGAAACTGCTGAAAGAGTGTTTTGCTAGCATATACTGAGAATACTATTTAAAAATTAGATAAAACGACATTTTGAAGTTTTTGAGATTTTTAAGTATATATTTTAAATATTACAAAAATTTTCTTCTCACCATGAGTATTCCAAATAATGTTATGGGGTCTCTAAATGCTGTATAAGCGACCACAGTTTTCTAAACACATTTTTGTGTCAGACTACTAGCCATCAAAATTACAGATTGTGGCCACTGATCCCTCAACAAAAGCAGTTCCACTTACACAGAAGAAAAACGAGGAATAAGTATCAAGAAACAGGTTAGTTACCACGATGATCCGTGAGGTTCCCACGGTCCCAGACAAACCCAACAGAATTCCTGTTTGCAATTCTGATTCTTGCAAATCATATGATTACATCCACCATTTTTTTCTATTGTCACATGACACTTAGGGCATTCCTGCAGTAAGAAGGAACTCATTCAAAATACGAACATTAATGAATTTGCGCGCATACAAGACAATCTGATATGGTCAGAGGTCAGTGGTAAAGAAAGCACTGGAAGACCTGCTAAATCTCTTTCGGAGAGAAGGAGGAACGGAACATTTAGACAATTGATATATATACCTTAGTATTGGCAGCAATCCAATTACTGGTCTCCGAATCATCGGAACATTTCTTCAGCCAACGCTTGAGCAGTCTACAGCTGATAGGATCATGCCAATCAATACCGCACATAAAGCTATAAATATGCTAATTATTGCATTTACCATAACACAAAAATTAAGCTGTAGACACAAAGAATACGAAACTAATATACTATTTTTACCAACTATGTCACCATATTTAATGCTGGCTTATCCCTTGGCAGTTTTTTATGGGGGCCCCCCTCGATGGGGGGCATATTTTTTAGAAAAATTTTCAAATTGTTGTTGGTTTTTTGTGTATAAACTGCTAAAAATCGCTAAAAAATGACTAATGTTAGGTGTTTTTAAGCTAAAATAGCGAAAATTCAGTCAAAAACTCCGGCGAAGCCGAAAAAATTTTTGAAAATTTAGGGTAAAAATGGTAAAATTTGGCGAGTTTTGGGGTTATGGGGGAGAGGTCGGGATTTATGGGAGGTTTTTCATGGGGGGGCTCCTCGAATGAGGGGGAGGTCGCCGAATGGGAGGAGGCCCGCCCACCCCCCCACTAGGGATAAGCCAGTTTAATGTCCACACTTTCTATTTCTAAATACAGTTATTGAAAGAAACTATCAAATCTCTAGCGATCTCTTGGGTTTGACAGAGCTTTAGAATAAAGTAACATCAAAAATCAATAAATCCTATTATCAAGAGCACATAATAGATAAGAGTGTGACAGCTGGCTCTGCGCGATACCGGATGAACCTCTCCCACAAACGCGTACCTAGTGACTCCCGACAAATGTGCACCCAGTACACGTTTCTGTACGCTCACTAGCCGTATCTTTACGTGTTAAAGCTCGAAAACACAAAGCCTGCGTAATATGTCTAAATTGTGTGTGCTTCCAGCTTTAGAACACAAAGATGGTGCGCCAAATCGTTTGAAGTGAGCATATATACACATTTGTGCGGGAAGGGTCAGTAGTTAGCGTAGCGCACAGAGCATGTACCTGCAACTGATAACAGAGAACCTGCCAGCTGTCAAACTCTTATGACGTATATATACTCTTGCTATTATTTAAGGAGGTGGTATCACTTTGTTTAAGTCTGTCCTTCAACTCCTTATTTTAAAAGTTTCCACACTCATTATTTTGTTGCTTCAACGTTTGAAAACAAATCGCGGAAGCAAGGAAAGAATTTTTGTTTTTGGACTATAGCAGGCGCGTAGCCAGGGCGGGGGGTCCCTCCCCCGAGATTGTGGGCCCCCAGGAGTTTTTCCGTGCCATTTGTAAAGCGACCGTTTTGTAAAAAATTGTCGCTCCTTCGGCGCAAAATACGTGTATCGTACCATCATAATACGTGTTTCGTAGCCCAAAATGAGTAACAGATACCCTATTTGGTGTACTTTGACCAGCTTTTACATCATTTGGTGCATAAACACGTGCCAGGGCCTTTATTTTTAATTTCAAAAAATGCTCTGTAAAAATTCCACGAAGGTTTCAAACTAGAAAAAAGTTTTCAGCTTCTGCAGGGGCTCCGCATCCAAACAACCAGAAAAAAATTTTGCATTCCCTCCTCGAAATTTTTTTCTGGCTACGCTAGTGGACTATGGGGTCCATACAAAAACAAACTTAGTTAACTTATATAGTTACTAGGGATCGACCGGAATTCCGGTTCCGGTTCCGGTACTTTTTGGTTCCGGTTCCGGTTCCGGTTTTTGAAAACGTACCGGAACCGGAACCAATTTTAGCGTATTATCAAACGTGAAATTTTATTAAAATTTTCAGAAATTTTGTAAAATTTCTTTTAACATTTTGAAAAAATTGCGAATCTCTTGTAAGCAGAATATTATTTTCTCAAAAATTTTCGCCTGCGGCGCTATTGCATTATATACTCAACTTAGAATGTTTCGATTTATTAATAATGATCTAGTACCTTATCGTTAATTTATTATAATGAATATTAATTACGTATATGATCAAAATATTACGCACTTATATATAATTTAGAAATTCAAAATAAAGCACAAGCCCGCCGTCGATTGCTATTAGCTTTTTGATAGTTACTTTAAAATTATTAATTTTGCTAAAATTGGAATATATTGAAGCCTTGCCGTAGACCTACCTATGTTATTTCAAAGATTAGTGCAATGTTGCATAATTAGATGTCAGTTTTAGCTCAACTATTGTTTAAATAGCAGGCAATAAGCTTTTTGCTGTGTGTTTTGTATATAAGTATAGTGCAGAGTGCAACAAAAATCTTAAAAAATTATGGATGGAACAAATAGAAGGGTTTTTAATTATTTTGAAGAAATGTCATTATATAAATTTGAAAATGCAGATGAAGCTAGCCAAAAAGAGAAATGCCGCTAGAAGAAATTAAGCTTAATTCAATTTTTTTGAAGCTTGTGAAAAATACTTTAATGGTAAAAAGTTATATATTGCTATCAGCGACAAAAGATCTGCAGAAAAGTGCAAAGTTTTTTCAATTTCAATTAATTTAATATTCAGTTTAACTAAGAAATTAATTTTTATTTGCCTACCAGTAAATTTCCTTTAGAAGTCAAATTGCATTCGATTAAGTCATTCATCGAAAGTCGATGTTATAAAGTAGATAAAATAAAACCTTTTGTGTCGAGCATGTGCTCGAATAATCCTAAACATATATAGACAATATGTTCACAATTTATTCATACCGTGTATATATACATGTAATTAATGTTTTAAATCTATAGTAATTATATAAAGTTTAACTATATATATAATAAGACAAAATTCTCATAATAAAGTGCAAGTTTCGTATTCGTGCATTGAAATATATAATATAGAAAATTTTATTTTAGAAAGCTATTACAATGTTGTAGTAGCTACAAAAAAGCGAAAAATCGTGAAAAAATTGTCCAAAACGTCTGAAAAAATTTTCTATTTTTGTAGTGTTAAAGAGCTGGTTCCGGTTCCGGTTCCGGTTTTTTAAAGCCAGTTCCGGTTCCGGTTCCGGTTTTTTGGAGTTCCGGTCGATCCCTAATAGTTACAGCTTGATTACAAGAAATAAAAGCACATTGTACATTTTTTAAAATAAAAAAACGGAAACCAACCAGAATGTGAATCCACATTTACAGGTCACCGGGCGCCAATCAATATATGATACTCGAAGGGCATTGGTACAGTTGGGATAGGGACACCAGCGCATCAAACGGTTACACTGCAAACAAACGAGCATGTACAGCAAATATACAAACATATGTGCGAGAGACCGGATATTCTACGCTTTGCTCACAAGCGATATAGCTTTTGATGTTTCGACCACAGTTAAAACTTCTGTACGGAAGCACTAGAAATTCAAATTTAAAAGTTTAATATTTTAAAATCCATATCGATTTAAGGTCGCGCTTCCCATACATTCAGTCCACTTTAGAAAGCTTTAAGTTACTCAACATTGAGAGCAGGCCCGCACCCAAGAGTTTGAAATGGGGGGACCAAGGTAAAATGCAATGGGGGGTCAGGGGCGGAGCCACCCAGAAGTTGAAAATTTTTTAAAAATAGTTTTTGCTATGAAAATAGCAAAAATTTTCTATTTTGTCTCCCCAAAAGGGGGTCTATACCCTTTGAACCACCCTGGGTGCGGGCCTGACTGAGAGTTATGAATTGAGACACATATCAATTTGAAGCTCTACATCTTCTGTGTTTTTTCGGCTCATTAAACGTGTCTGCCTGGTTTGTATTCGTTGCAATTTTACCAAACGTGACCACAATTTCTGACCAAAAATTTTTAGGAAAAAATTTTATACACAAAGCAAATGGTTATACCCAATGTGTTTCTGAGATAATTTGCCAAGGACGGTTTTTTGATTTTGTTAAAATGTCGTTTCAGGATGCAGAAATTGAGCATTTTCTACAAATTTCCCATTTTTATCCTACTTTGAAAAATCATCGCTCTTCATTGGAGGCTGATAGAGCGAAAAATAAAAAAAGCGCCCCGGGCAAAGTGTCCAAAGATATAGGGTGTGAAATATCTGTCAGATCCACGCATTAGTTGTGGAGCAATCTTCGGTCAAAAAATGTTGGTAGCTAATTGATAAAATCAATTACTCGACCAGAACTTCGATAAATTCCGTGTACAGGGATCTATGTAACCCAATTTGTACGCCTTTCGACGCTCTTTAATTTGACTATAAACTTATCTATGTTTGTGCTCTACACTGGTACCAATTCGACAAGTCCAGTTTTCAGCAAGATCGCGTCAAACACTCTTAGAAATGTTCCTGTAGAAACTACAGGAATCACTTTTGTAGATGATAAGTACAAAAGCTTTTGTAGAAAATACAGGTTGAGTCTTGTAATTTCTACAGGTCATGGTTGGTAGTGTTTACCGGACATACTTTGGTAGAATTGATTACAAGTTAGACCAGTATTCAGTACAAATGAAACCTGTAGTTTTCACTGGTTTACAGGTTTGCTCACAGGAAAGTACTCGATACGCTGATAACGCAAATTTTGTATATAAGGGCGACAGTGGTCATAATTTTTGAAGACTGAAATTTTTGAATTTTTTCAAATTTTCAGTCTTCCAACACCCAGTGGGTGATTTTTTTGTAACGGCCGCTCCCTGCCGAAAATATTTGGGAGCGGCCGCCCCCCACACCTGCCCCACCCCTCTGAAATAACAGGTCGCTCCAGTAAAATTTACAGGTTTTGTCTTGTAAAAAATACAGGTTTGGTATCTGATAAAAAGGATTGTAAAAAAAGTCGAACAGAACAACAGGTTTCTTTTGTATTTTCTACAGGAAATTCCTGTAATAGAAACTACAGGTTGCTTAGTATTTTCTACAGGAAACTCTTGTAATTTTTACTATTCCAGAGACCGGTAAAAAATACAAAAGTTACTTTAGTGGAAAATACAGGAAGCTCCGCTAGTGACTGACCGCACAGGAGCACTTTTGTAGAGAACTACAAGAATTCCTGTAATTTCTACAGGAGTCTTTTTAAGAGTGAAAACAACCAATTTTCGAACGAAAATTCACTGCTCGAAAACGATAAAAGCTAATGGTTTATGTCTAAATGCAAAGTTGTAGAGCACTTAATAGGTAATAAATAATAAAATAAAATAAATGAAATAATAAATAATAAAATAGTCATAATAACTGAACAAAATTTTCAACGTACAGTTCCAGAACCTCAAATTTTTGTTTCTCACATACATGAACAATATAAAACTGGGGCTTTACAGGAAATTTACCACCATAACTAATGCATTTTTCTGAAGGTTTCTGTTTCTGAAGGCATATATTGGGCAATAACTGCACTTTCTGTAACGATATAGGCACGTAACTGTTGGCTTATTTTTAGGCAAAAATTTATGGGGGGGGCATATTTTGGAAAAAATTTTCGAATTTTTGCGGGTTTTTCGTGTAAAAATGTGTAAAAATCGCTAAAAAATGAATAATTTTAAGTGGTTTTTAGGCTAAAATAGTGAAAATTTAGGTAAAAATCCGGCGAAGCCGGAAAAATTTTTGAAAATTTAGGGTAAAAACGGTAAAATTTGGCAATTTTTGGGGTTATGGGGGGGGAGGTCGGAATTTATGGGGGGGGGGCATTTCATTGGTGGGGCTCCTCGAATGGGGGGGGGGGAGGTCGCCGAATGGGGGGCGGCCCCCCCCCACCCCCCCCCCCAGTAAAAATAAGCCTTACTAAGGGGAGCATGATCTTAAAGTTTGTGATAGGAAACATGGGGATGGGAATGGGATCAAAAACGTTTTGTCCCGATTTTGTTGAAAAGTTGCATATTATAAGAGTTTTCTAGAATGCTGAGCATTAATCCATCAAAATAATCAAAATTCATTATTGATTCAGCTTTCTGTTAGCCCTACATAAACTCTTAAGCCTACAAATTTAGCTACCACCGAGCCATGGGCGCACCCTGGGGGGGGGTTTGGGGGTTCCGACCCCCCCTTTTTGTCCGACCCCCCCCCTGGAATTTTCGGGGAGAAAGCAAAAATTGAGCTATTTTTAGTTCATAAAATTAAAAATTATGAAAATTTTTCGCGCCCGCGGCGCTTTTCTATTTCGATTTTTATAATTTTTGTCGTCTGCGGCGCTTGTCTACCACGATTTTTAAAATTTTCTCGCCTGCGGCGCTTTTCTATCCCGATTTTTAAAATTTTTCTCGCCTGCGGCGCTTTTCTATCTCGATTTTTAAAATTTTTCTCGCCTTCGCCGCTTTTCTAACTGAATTTTCAAAATTTTTCTCACCTTCGGCGCTTTTCTAACTGAATTTTCAAAATTTTTCGGGCCTGCGGCGCTTGTCTAACTGAATTTTCAAAAATCTTCCTGCCCTTGGCGCTTTTCTAACTGAATTTTCAAAAATTTTCGGGCCTGCGGCGCTTTTCTAACTGCATTTAAAAATTTTTCTGCCCTCGGCGCTATATATTATGTATATATTAACGTTTACAACGTTTTGGAACCTGCGGAGCTTTTTTTACATCAATTTTACTGAATTTCCGCGGCAGCGGTTCTTTTCTATCTCGATTTCAAAAAAGTGCGTGCCTGCTTTTCTACGTCATGTTTTTTAATTTTTCGTGCATGCGGCACTATTCTATATCGATTTTAACAATTTAAAATTTAAACAATGCGCCTCGCAGAGCTTTTTATTCAAATCTTTTCAAGCTTTCCAATACAAATTTTGCCATTATGTCGGTGACCGAGCTAAAGAAAAGCGTATTCAAAATAAGGACTTCCGATCCGATTCGCAGTCAGAAACCTCGGAAAACCTCATAGATATCTTTTTAACAAAATCAAAGACAAAGAATTTTTAGGCCCATAGGCTCCGCGTACAAATTCAAAATAAATTCTAAACTTTAAAATCTTTGATTTTATGAGCCTCTTCATATACCACCACACAATGTTTTCGGCCTTGGAAGAAAATTCACTAAGTCCTTTTAATGTGACAGATGCTATCTACAGAATGTACAATCATGCATGCATGTACCTCAACAAAGCTGTTTGTTATCAAATGCTGATAACGGAGTTTCACTTTCTTATCCTCGATAAGATCCCTAAATTAATTTATTTAATTATTTTAATTAATTTATTTATTTATTAAATTTAAATTTTAATTTAATTTATTTATTTATTAATTAATTTAAATTAATTTTAAAAGAGCAACAACAATCTCTACTACCGATGTAACCGTCTCTCAAGCAGTAAAACGTTATCACTTATGATGTTTTTCTCACACTGCCCAGTGTCAACCAGAAAGGCTGTTACAAAAATTAACGAGTTTTAAATGAAGGTGGGAGAGGGGCTGTCAACCAGAACTGAAAAATCTCTTGAAATAATCTAAACTTCAGTATTGTAAACAATTAAAGAAAATTATAACACGGAGAGCCAAGAGTGGCAGCGAGCAATCGAATTATGCGAGCTTTGTAGAAAGCTAGCTGAACTGAACAAGTAAATCCAGATTTTCCCACAGTCTACGCGAATAATTTCTAATAATAATAGCTCAGTCAGCTTATCTACAGTACAATAAAATGTAAAGATAAAGGATTATGAAAAAATGGAAAAGCAGTCGTACATGACTGTTTTATCATCAACCAAAACATCACATTTATGAGCGGCACACTTTATTGTCTGAAACAAAGTTACCAAAACGTTAACTGTCATTCAGTTCAAGATATGACTACGCATTCCGAATCTCAAGAGTTAGAACTACAAGAAATAAAACAATAAAATAAAACGGAAACTACGCATAACGATCCCACATAGTTTGAACTACAAATTTGAAAGAAACTGTTATAAATCAATTAATAATAAATAACAATTAATAGCCAAAAACAGAAAACAACGAGTTGACCTGTCCCATTCCTTCGTCCATAATTTTAGTAGAGAGGTATTCAATCCAACAAGGTTTACAGAAACGATGGCCACATTCTAGTCCTGTCATCATCTAAAAACATTTTTCTTTTTTCAAAATCTTTTTCAAATACTTCCAAATTGCTACCAATATAGCTTATTCTATATTTATTCCACCGGCACACCATAGGTTTAGCAAGTTTATTCGTGTTAATATCAGCCCAAGAGAACGTAAAGCTCATGCAAGCAAATTCTATCCTGTCCCTTAGTTATTTACACGGCTCACACTAGATATGTTTAATCTTGTCCTGGTCATCAAGATACTGCAAGTAGCAATTTCCCCCGCAATCATGGGTGAGCCCCCATCGATGAAGGGCTCATCTGGACGGAGCCCCTCCCCCTACAAATTCTGGTCTATAGCTAAGCCAGGGATATTATATAAGATAAGATACAGATATGTATCCAATTCGGTTCAGCTAATAACAACAGTATCATCACGAAGAATACATAGCAGCTATTCCAAACATCTTGTTAAAGTGCCATATTATTATTACATGTACAGGACAACGAAGAAGGCAAACTTCACAAGACTCTTCACTGGGCAAAGTTATGATGGTTGGCGCCTGAAATGTAAAACATAAGCATGTATGTATATATAACTTTAAATCCATTTACAAGAATAAAAATGCTCCGATGGCGCATGAAAAATTCAATATGGGTGACATTAGGTTGTAAATGGACAGAGGACTAGGTTTTAAAACGTTAATATGGGAGGGGCAGGTTGTAAATGTCAGGAGGACTCGGTTAAAAGCGCACTAATATACCAGCTTCGTTGAACAACCCATATTCGCGAAAACTGTCCAGAGTTTATATCGGCTGCTGCTTGCTGTTGCTATTGGCAGTTCTTCGGAAAATTGTACGATTTGCCAGCATGGCCTGCAAGTATATGTGGTCGTGCTCCTTATTATACAACTTAACAATACACGTACATAATATCCAGGGGCGCACTTAAGGGGGGGCGGGGGGGGGCCGCCCCCCCCCCCCCGAAACCAGATGTAAAGGAAAAATTTTATTGTCCGCTCGCAGCGCGGACGTAAGATGTCAAAAATTTTCGCGCCTCCGGCGCGAAATCAACTTTATTTTTGCTTAATTTACCCTTATTTCGGCGTTTTAAACCTTTCAATAGCAACTTTTTGAAGATTTTCAAAACTTTTCGCGCCTTCGGCGCGAAATTTAATGAATTTTTGCTTAATTTACGCTTAGTTTTGCTTTTCAAGCCCAATTTTCACAAATTTTTCAACTTCTGGGGTGCTTCGCCCCCCAGATCCCCCAAATTTTTCTGAGGTCCGCCCCCCGCGAAAAAATTTTCTATGTGCGCCACTGATAGTATCAACTAGCAATACGTAACTGAACGAAGTACA
>JASAND010031112.1:0-11803 GCA_030248195.1 Trissonchulus latispiculum
GAGTCAGAGCGCCTCATGGCGTACCGTATTGAGCATATGCACACTATAATGACTGATCAACATTATATATATGAAGGATAATTTGTAATGAAAAGCTTTATGCAGTATGTATTTATATAAAAGTAAATCTGCAAATTATTCGTATTATGACATACGCCAATATGAGCCTCGTTGTAGGACAGGCTCATATGTTAAGCGGTTGCAACTTGTTTTCCTTAATTTATGTACAACCTCCCTACGGAACTCATATGTATTTTACAGGCTAGTTTTTGCTTATATACAACCTGCCTACGAAGACTCATATGTATTTTACATGCGACGAAGGAGCACTTTTTGTTCTTGTATACATATACAAGTAGGAAAAATGCTCCTTGCAGTCGCATGTAAAATGCAATATGAGCTATGATGGTCAACATTTAAATATGTCAAGGACAAGATTTAAAACGTCTAATATGAGCCAGCATCTAAATCGGTAAAGGACAAGCTGTAACTGGCTAATATGAGCCGCCACGTTTCTCTTGGGCTCATGTTGACGCGAGGATACTAAGGTCACGATGACCAGTGGTCACTTCCGTCGGTTCTGAAAATATGCTCATTGAAACTAGCGTAGTCGATTTACTATATATGCCCCCAACCAAAATCCCGAAAAAGCTGTTTTATGGGGTTTGACCACCGGTCAATAGGCCACCTAGGCCATAGTGACCAGTGGTCACTTCCGTCGGTTCTGAAAATATGCTCATTGAAACGAGCGTAGTCGATTTACCATAAATGCCCCCAACCGAAACCCCGAAAAACGCTGTTTTATGGGGTTTGACCACTGGTCAATAGGCCACCTAGACCATGGTGACCAGTGGTCACTTCCGTCGGTTCTCAAAATATGCTCATTGAAACGAGCGTAGTCGATTTACTATATCTGCCCCCAACCGAAACCCCGAAAAACGCTGTTTTTTGGGGTTTGACCACTGGTCAATAGGCCACCTAGACCATAGTGACCTGTGGTCACTTCCGTCGGTTCTGAAAATATGCTCATTGAAACGAGCGTAGTCGATTTACTATATATGCCCCCAACCAAAACCCCGAAAAACGCTGTTTTAGTGACTTTTCCAAACCTTGACCCTAACTTTGACCCTGGGCGAGGTGCCACGGGGCCATGCTGACCAGTGGTCACTTCGGGCGGTTTCGGCAGTATGCTCATCGTGTTCAGCGACCCCGATTTACTATATATGGGCACCACCAAATGGCCGAAAATAGCCGTTTTTACGGACTTTTCCCAACTTTGACCCTGGGCGAGGAACCACGGGCGCCATGGGGCCTGAGGGTCACATCCATCGGTTGCGGCAGTATGCTCATCGTTTTCAGCGACACCGATTTACTATATATGCGCACCACCAAATGGCCAAAAAATGCTATTTTAGACGACTTTTTGACAATTTTCTGTGTTGGGACTTCGAAAAATTTCTAAGTCCAAACGTCGATTTTTCCATTTTTGACCATCTGTAAACATCGACCCAGAGCGAAATTCGGAAATCAAACATAAACTTGATCTGGACCATAACCTAGATAATCAAAAATTAGTATAGAAAAATTTGTCCTATGGGCCGTTTGAAAAATCGGTGTGCGCAAAAATCGCCCTATAAAAGTGGTCGATACAGAGAAAAAAACCCCACTTTTAAACTTGTATCAAAAAGTCGATTTTTTAGAAGTTCATTTTTTCCGGACAAGTTTGGTATCATTCGAAAGCTCTTGGCCTGGAGATTTCAAAAATGTAAACTTTAGCTCTCAACTCCCTACCGTTAATTAGTTATGGCTAATTAACAGTTTCCCTAATCCGCAAAGTGCCTTTATAGCTCATATTATGAGGGGCGCTCCGCGCACCCTCATGATAAGTGCATTATTTTCGTATACGGACCGCCTTGTTATGCCCGACTGGCCTGATTGTGGGACTCATCAGGGGCTTACAATCGGGTTATTTTAGTGATTAAATTAACCAAATTTCTATTTTCCTGTTTTTTTCCAGAACACTGCACAGTGCCCTGCTGAGTGGAAACTTTCCGGAAGCCTCCACACTGGCAATGCTCGAGCTGTTGGGCACCTATACGGAAGCGGATGCCAACAAGGCCCAGGCCGATGCCCGAGAGTGCATCCGAACGGCCATTGCTGATCCGGGCACGTTCATATTTGATCATCTGCTGAATCTGAGGTATATACCTATGAAGGTGATTGTGTAGTTCTGAAACTGAGAGAGTAGTGGATGCAAAAACATTATGTTTGCTTTTTTGCTTTGGACTTGATATACACATATCTGGGGCGAATTTCATGAAACTTAAAACTTGTGCAAGTTTCAGCTTGCACATGCAAGTTACGAGTTAACTGTTTCATAAAACTAGGAAATTAGCTAGGCAAAAGTTATGTACGAAACTTGACGATCTCTCAACTCAAGTACGAGTAGTTGCTTTGCAAGTGCAAGTAGCAGCAAAACTGACCAGAATTTTTTTAAAAACCGTAACTTCTTTAGTTTTGCTTAAAATTTATTTAAATTCGCACAAGGTATAATAAGGCATGTGATGTTAGTTATTTATTAAATTTGGCTGATAAAGTGAGTGTTCAAGCGATCTTGCAACTTGCAATCAACATACCTTCTTAGTACCTTCTTAGTTGAGTCACCCATTGAGTGATAGCTTCAGGTGGCGGTAGACCGCTGCACGGAACGTCTTGGGTTGATTGGCATGTGCCATCACCGAATCTGGCAGACTATTCCAGAGTTTCGTAGTGGCCGGGACGAAACTGAGTCAATGGTGTTCCGTACGGCACCTCGGCACCTGGCGGGCCAAAGAGTTCTTAATTGTCCTCGTCCGCCGTTCAGTTAGTTCCATCTGAGGTGGAAGAATGGCGAATGTCGGCAGATTAGGATTCGAGACCGCCTGGTGGTAGATAGAGAGCGCCCCGACTCGCTGTCGAATGCGCAAGTTGTCCAAGGGAGTGTCGGGAAATAAAGCCGACAGGCCTTGGAATCGATGCTCTCGAGGGCAGAAATGGCATACTGTGGGGCATTACACATAAGCGGCAAACAGTACTCAAACAATGGCCTGATGGCGGATATATAAAGGTGATGGATTGCCGACTGGTGTAAATATAACCTCGACCGACGTAGCATGCCGAGCAGGCGACTTGCGGTGGCCGCCTCTTTTTCATGATGTGGGGACCCCGGGACAGAGTTTGGGTATAGGTTAGTCCCAGGAGGACCAACTGATTGACCTCGTGGATCTTGACGCCGTTTAACATTAAGCGGCGGATGTTCGAGCGGTCCGGTTTTCTGGAGACAAACAGCGAATTTCTCTTGGAAGAGTTGAATTTCATTTTCCACTTACGCGCCCAGGCCGCTGCTGATAGCAGGTCAGCCTCCAACAGAGTAAATGCCGTTTCTCGATCATCGGCAGACGGAATAGACTGGTACAATGTGGTATCATCAGCGAACACCAGGGATTTGCAGCCAAACTGTTCCGGTAGATCGTTAATATAGATAAGGAATAAGGTTGGGCCTAAGAGAGACCCTTGGGGCATGGGCGTATCCAGAGGGAGGGTTTTGGGGGTTGAAACCCCCTCCTTTTGAGTTAACTTTTATGAAAACTCCATTACAAAAAGTTCAAATTTTTGTCAAAAACCCCCTCCTTTTCAGAAAATTTCAGTTAAAACCCCCTCCTTTTCAAAATCCTGGATACGCCCCTGCCTTGGGGAACACCTGCGTTTACGCTTTGAAGAGCGGACAGTCTCCCCGCCACAGACACCCGTTGGTATCTGTCGCTGAGATAGTTCGAGCACCAGGCCAGTAGTCGTTTAGAGTTGGTGTAACTTCCCAGTTTTCTGAGTACACCCTTGTGCCATACTGTATCGAACGCAGCTTGTAGGTCCAAGGAGACGACGCGGGCTTCTCCGCCGTGGTCGAGAGCTTCAGAACAGTAATTGGCCAGCTCTAGATTGCAATGAGCTGTAGAGCGACCTATTCTGAAGCCGTACTGGGAGTTGCAGAGCAGACCATTCGTTTCCAGGTGTTTCACGAGGTGGTAGTTAACGTACTCCATTACCTTAGAAACACAGGATAGTAAGGCCACAGGTCTGTAGTTCGCCGGATCACTTCGTGATCCTTTCTTATAGACAGGTGTTATCATGCTAATCTTCCATTCACTAGGAACAGTGGCTGATCTGTATGACCGTTCAAACAGGAGTGAAAGTGGGTACGCGAGTTCACTGGCACATTGTTTAAGCACAATGTTGGGAATCCTGTCAGGTCCGGTGGCCTTGTGGGGGACCAATGATTTCAGCAATTTGCAGACAATCCGGGGACGGAATCGAATGTCAGGCATTCGTGATCTAGTACGGGTGGCGAAAAAAGGAGCGGATTGGCTGGCACCAGGACATGAAGCCTTAGCTGCGAAGACTTCATTCAGCAGGTCTGCGCGCGCCAGCGGCTCCGTAAATAGGGTTCCGTTTTGCTCCAATATTGGTACCCGGTCTTTGGGTTTACGATGACTCGCAATTTAAGTGCAAGCGCCGTTTCCACACTTTATGAAACACTTGCAGCTTGTAAATCTGCAATTTGCAGCTTTCAATTGCGGAATCCGTAACTTGCAAAGTTTTATGAAATTGGCCGCAGATGAACTGGCTTTGAGGCAAAACATTCTGGAGGCGGGAAGTCTGGGGGCTCCCAGTTTTGGAGGGGGCACACATTTCTGAGGGGGGGGGGGAGCGGCGAAAATTTTTTGAAAAATGCTTAAAAAATTGCTATTTTTTGCTGCTGATCTAAATATTATGCAATTTTTATCCCAAATTTAAGCTTAAAATAGCTAAAAAAGGCATATAAATCCGGCGACGCCCGAAAATTTTTTGAACATTTACCCTTAACACTTTATTTTTCTGTTGACTTTGGAAGTCTGGGTCCCTGCAGGCCCTAATCCTGGGGGTCCTCCTCCACCACTACCCCCCCCCCGGTAGGAAAAGCCAGGATTAACAGAGTTATTTTATCCTAGTGTTTGTTTACTCTGCTGGACGCTATTGTAGTCGTCAACCTTGTTTTCGTAGACAAGAATAGATGACAGCGTTTGCTTTTTTACTACTGCTAGATTTTCAAATTTGTTCATTTACTTGATTGCTGTCTGCTTGTTTTCTAGTCCGGTGAAAAATCTGTCCGGGGAGAAGATCTACGAACTGCTCCGGCTGTTCATCTCTGGCTCCCTCAAAGACTATCAGACCTTCTATCAGAGCTCCCAGGAATTTGTGGATCAGCTCCCGCTCTCGCATGAGGTCTCTCCTCTCCTCTTATCTCAAGTTTTGTTGTCTTCTTTGGTTCAGTCTTTTTTTCTTTCCACTTTTTTGTTTGCTACAGGATTGTTACAAGCGTCACACTCTTAAGGTATGTACCTTTATGGTCGCAAACGCATAGAGACACACGTCGACGCCTCAGAATGTAACACGCCGTTTTAGCTGTTTAAAAACACTGTAGCGGATTCACGCCTACGGATGCATGCAGACGCTTTTGCGCGTCTACGCTCGTCTGCTTGCGTCCGGATCCATGAATTAACCATTAGTTATTATGTGCTCTTGGCTTGTAGTCAGTCAGATTTGATACCATATGCAAACGAGAAGCCAAAGCTCAAACCACCTATCCAACAGTTTTTTGTCTAATAATGAGGGTCTTTTCTTGGCATGGGGGTTTTCTGTTAAAAGTTTCTCTCTTACGGGATATAGTGATGCCGAATTACACAATTTAGTGTTAGTTACGTAAAAGCAGAGTGCTCTCCTAGTCCTTTAGATAAATTAATTTCTACTTAGGTTTAGGTGAAGTGACGATAAATTCATCAGCTTCAGCTTGCATTGGGTAGGTATGAGTAGCAAGAGTACATAATAACTAAGAGTATGACAAGCGTACCACTCTAAGTTATTAGGCTGGGGACATCATCTGCACAATAACTGCCTACCCCCCGCCCACAACTGAGTACCAGGTACACAATTGTGTACAAGCACTCGCTTGTATGTTTACATATTGAAGCTGAAAAGAGGCCAGCTGCTGGATGGAATGTTTTTGGCTTCAACACATAAACATACAACCGAGTGCTGGTACACAGATGTGTACTAGGTACTCATTTGTGGAAGGGGGTCACTGGGGTCTAATTTGTGTAGGGGGGGGTCAGCCGTTATCGTGCAGATCATGTCCCCGGCCTTAATAACTAAGAGTGTGACGCTTGTCACACTCTTATGTACTCCTGGTAGTAGGAGGACTGTCTGCTCCTTTTGGTCGTTTAATATAACTTTGTGTATACGTATGTTTTCTCTGTTTCTAGGCTAACCTGTACAAGATGCGAGTGCTAACTCTGATGTCCACAGGGGAAGAAAAGTCCAAAGTTCCGTTCGGTGAACTGGCCAGCCTTCTGGACCTCCCTGAGGGGGAGGAATTGGAAGAATTTATCATCTCCGCTGTTAAGACGAAAATGATAAGGGTATATATTTATGTAGGATGGAGGAATTTTTCATTTGAATTTATTTTATTGGGTTGCCGCTTTTTTCTCAAAAAGGCAACCCTTTGTGTTGGGTATGTCCGTTATTGGGTTGCCGCTTTTTCAACAAAAAGGCAACCCTTTAACTTGGGTATGTCCGTTATTTATTATTTATTTATTTATTTATTTCTTGCCGAATGTGTCCACCCCCAGATCTCGAGATTGGTAAGGGGTAGAGAGGTAGTTGATACCTCATTTTGAAGGTCTTGACTTGAACTGCTTCCGGAAGCGCGGGGAGCCCCGGGGGTGCAGAGGTGCTCCCGGAGCACCCCCGTGAGTAAAAATGAGTAAAATTAAAAAGTTGTCCAAATGAGCTAATTTTGGTATCATTCGAAAGCTCTCGGCGAGTAATGAAAAGTTGTAATAGGGTCAAGGCCTAAAAATGCACTCATTTTGAGTTACGAGGCCGAAAATAGTCAAAAATGACCAAAAACGGCCAAAATGGTTCAAAATTGAAAGTTGTCCAATTAGGCTCATATTGGTATCATTCGAAAGCTCTCGTTGCGTAGATAAAAAGTTATAATAGGGCCAAGGCACCAAAATGTACGGAAAAGGAGTTTCGGGGCCTGAAAGGGGTCAAAAAGGGCCAAAGACGGCCAAAATGGCTCAAAAATTGAAAGTTGTCCAATTGGGCTCATATGGGTATCATTTGAAAGCTCTCGTTGCGTAGATAAAATGTTGTAATAGGGCCAAAGCACTAAAATGTACAGAACATGACTTACGGGGCCTCAAAGGGATCAAAAATGGCCAAAACCGGCCAAAATGGCTCAAAATTGAAAGTTGTCGGATCCGGTCGATACCGGTGTCATTCGAAAGCTCTCGTTGAGTAGATAAAAAGTTGTAATAGAGACAAAGTTCCTAACTGCATGCAAACTGAGTTATGTCCCTTGATAAAAGGAAAAATGCCAGCGGCAACCCATTCATGCCACTTTGCTTGTTATTGGGTTGCCGCTTTTTCAACAAAAAGGCAACCCTTTAACTTGGGTATGTCCGTTATTTATTATTTATTATTATTTCTTGCCGTATGTGTCCCCCCTCTATCTCGAGATTGGAAAGGGGGTAGAGAGGTGGTTGATACCTCATTTTGAAGGTCTTGACTTGAACTGCTCCCGGAAGCGCGGGGAGCCCCGGGGGAGCAGAGGTGCTCCCGGAGCACCCCCGTGAGTAAAAATGAGTAAAATAAAAAAGTTGTCCAAATGAGCTAATTTTGGTATCATTCGAAAGCTCTCGACGAGTGATGAAAAAGTTGTAATTGGGTCAACGCCTGAAAATGCACTCATTTTGAGTTATGAGGCGAAAAATGGTGGAAAATGGCCAAAAACGGCCAAAATGGCTCAAAATTGAAAGTTCTCAGATCGGACTCATATTGGTATCATTCGAAAGGTCTCGTTGCGTAGATAAAAAGTTGTAATAGGGCCAAAGCACCATAATGTACAGAAAATTGGCTACGGGGACTCAAAGGGGTCAAAAATGACCAAAACCGGCAAAAATGGGTCAAAATCAAAAATTTTGGAAAACCCACAAAATGGGTATCATTCGAAAGCTCTCATTGAATATATAAAAAGTTGCCATAGCGACAAGGAGTACTATCGTAGGATAATTGACTTATCTCGTTTATAAGAGGAAAAATGCAGCGGCAACCCATTCATGATACTTTGCTTGTTTATTATTATTTATTTCTTGCCGAATGTGTCCACCCCTTGATCTCGAGATTGGTAAGGGGTAGAGAGGTGGTTGATACCTCATTTTGAAGGGCTTGACTTGGAGGTTTGCATATCTCCTGGGCGACCCGGTACGATTCAGGGTGAAAGTACTCGATACGGTGATGCTGCAAATGGTTCAAAATTGAAAGTTGTCCAATTGGGCTCATATGGGTATCATTCGAAAGCTCTCGTTGCGTAGATAAAATGTTGTAATAGGGCCAAAGCACCAAAATCTACAGAAAATGAGTTACGGGCCTCAAAGGGGTCAAAAATGGCCAAAACCGGCCAAAATGGGTCAAAATTGAAAATTGTCGGATCCGATCGATACCGGTGTTATTCGAAAGCTCTCGTTGCATAGATAAAAAGTTGTAATAGGGCCAAAGCAACAAAATGTAAGAAAATAAGTTACGGGGTCTCAAAGGGGTCAAAAATGGCCAAAACCGGCCAAAATGGGTCAAAATTGAAACTTCTCGGATCGGGCTCATATTGCTATCATTCGAAAGCTCTCGTTGAGTAAATGAAAACTTGTAATAGAGCCAAAGCTCCTAACTGCATGCAAACTGAGTTATGTCCCTTGATAAGAGGAAAAATGCCAGCGGCAACCCATTCATGCAAATAAGCTTGTTTAATTTTGTTTTAACTAAATGTTTTTTAAATAACTAATTTAAGGAGGGGGGCTACGAACGGTTTTGCCCAACTTCTTCAGAGAGACCTACCTTTTGGCATATGATTAGCTAACATATCAAGGTTAAATAGTCCGTAGTAGGCATTATTATGTCTAACACACATCGATTCTGGCACTACGCCAAAGTCGAAATTTTGGGGCGAAAAGTGGGTTTTTTGAAAAAGCTTTCTGAACTCTGGTGGATCAACGGTTCGACCAATTCTGAAACGTTTTGCCACAAATGTAAACTTTTACTAGTGCTAAATATTAAAAGTATTCCGGCTTTCGAGCGTTGCTTCCTTCTTCAGCTATAACAGCTCAAAGTTTGAAATTTGACAAAAAGTTGCGATATGACCGTGCGCCGTTTTCGATCTAATAAAATTGACAGCCCCTAGCCTACCCCAGCTTTTTACCAAATATTAGGCTCTAATAGGGGCAAACTGTCTGTGAGTTTCGAGGGTTTTGGTTTTCTGGTTTGTGTGCTAGCAAACTTTTTGTTAAGAAATAACCCTTATTTTTAGGCCTGAAAAGCTAGCTAAGCACAGCAAAAATTGGGTCAAAAAATTTTTTGTCTCCTATTTTGCCGAAAAGATGCTTATAGGGGTTATTTGACCTGCTGAATGCGAATATTAAATCCGTTTTTCGATATGACGCTTCCTTCGTTCAGTATGCGCTTACAACTGTCTTAGAGCTTTTTGGAGCGATCGTTATCCACACTTCGAGAAATCAATCTAGCATTTCTAAACATTGGAGCGAGGTTTAGTGACCTAGCTTTCTGCACATCTTGGTACACTCACTGGCCTGTAATGCGCAAAGTTTCAACCGATTCTGCCACAGTACTTTGGAGTAATTGACTCACATCTTCGAAATGGCACCAAATAAAGGCGACAATATCAATAATGTAATCTAACACTGCGAACGCAGGGATTAACGAAATCACGTCATTTTTACATAAATTAAGACAGATACTTGGAGTATTAATTGGAGCAAAGTTGGGCTCCTTTGATAAACCACAGCTCATTAGACGTTAGTTAACCTCCACCCGTATAGACCTACAACACCTAATTTTTCGCACTTTGATTGTATCGCACCGCACTGAAAAGTATACACTGATCTAAGGATTATTTTACAAGATATCAAAGCGCTATATGTCAGTACTATTTCTGGAAAATTTGGGTACCGTACCTTGCGCACAGCGATCAGGGCGAGGCGAAGTTTGTGTACGTGTCATGTCGAGCTTTGGATCGACAACACCAACTTCTGATGGCTCCACAGGACGCTACGCTGCATGGAATTCTTTCAAACTTTAAACTATTTTACACTAAGCCTAATACTATTATATGGCAAAAGACTAGCTAGCTTTTCTAACATCGAACTTTTAGTGAAATTCGTAGCCCCCCCTTAACTTTGTTTTATTTCTCTAAAATATTTATTGGTTGCATTTAGTTTTCCCCGAAATGCAGCCAAGAGTACATAATGACAAGAATAGGACACTAAACGTATATATATATATATATATATATATATATATATATATATATATATATATATATATATATATATATATATATATATATATATATATATATATATATATATATATATATATATATATATATATATATATATATATATATATATATATATATATATATATATATATATATATATATATATATATATATATATATATATATATATATATATATATATATATATATATATATATATATATATATATATATATATATATATATATATATATATATATATATATATATATATATATATATATATATATATATATATATATATATATATATATATATATATATATATATATATATATATATATATATATATATATATATATATATATATATATATATATATATATATATATATATATATATATATATATATATATATATATATATATATATATATATATATATATATATATATATATATATATATATATATATATATATATATATATATATATATATATATATATATATATATATATATATATATATATATATATATATATATATATATATATATATATATATATATATATATATATATATATATATATATATATATATATATATATATATATATATATATATATATATATATATATATATATATATATATATATATATATATATATATATATATATATATATATATATATATATATATATATATATATATATATATATATATATATATATATATATATATATATATATATATATATATATATATATATATATATATATATATATATATATATATATATATATATATATATATATATATATATATATATATATATATATATATATATATATATATATATATATATATATATATATATATATATATATATATATATATATATATATATATATATATATATATATATATATATATATATATATATATATATATATATATATATATATATATATATATATATATATATATATATATATATATATATATATATATATATATATATATATATATATATATATATATATATATATATATATATATATATATATATATATATATATATATATATATATATATATATATATATATATATATATATATATATATATATATATATATATATATATATATATATATATATATATATATATATATATATATATATATATATATATATATATATATATATATATATATATATATATATATATATATATATATATATATATATATATATATATATATATATATATATATATATATATATATATATATATATATATATATATATATATATATATATATATATATATATATATATATATATATATATATATATATATATATATATATATATA
>JASAND010031113.1:0-11241 GCA_030248195.1 Trissonchulus latispiculum
GGGGGGGGGAGGTCGTCGCGGTGCGGGTACAGAAAATTTAAAAAACGCAATTTTTTTCGCATCAGAAAATCGGTTAGAAAAAAGGTTTTCCGGAAAACATGAAGACAGGGGCCGAACTCCCACCGGAGGGGTGTCGCGGTGCGCAGGGTTAGAACATTTGAAACAACGCAATTGTTTCTGCATCAGAACACGTTTAAAGAGGGGTTATCGGAAAAACAGGCTGACGAGGGGCCGAACTCCAACCGGGGGGGGGTAGTTTGCAGCGGCATGGAAAATTTGAAAAAACGCAATTGTTTCTGCATCAGAAAACGTTTACATAGGGGTTATCGGAAAAGAGGATGACGGGGGGCCGCTGGCTTATCCCTTAGCAATTTTTTATGGGGGGGCCCATCGATGGGGGGCTCACCTAAAATGGGGGGGGGCATATTTTTAGAAAATTTTTGGATTTTTTGTTAGTTTTTTGTGTACAAACTGCTAAAAATCGCTAAAAAATTACTAATTTTAGGTGTTTTATACGCTAAAATAGCGAAAATTTAGTCAAAAATCCGGCGAAGCCGGAATTTTTTTTGAAATTTAGGATAAAAATGGTAAAATTTGGGAATTTTGGGGGTTATGGGGGGGAGGTCGGGATTTATGGGGGCTTTTCATGGGGGGGCTCCTCGAATGGGGGAGGTCGCGCGATGGGGGAGGCCCCCCACCCACCCCCCACTAGGGATAAGCCAGGGCCGGACTCCCACCGGGATGCGGGGGGTCGTCGCAGTGCGTGGGGTTCGGAAAATTTGTAAAAACGCAACTGTTTCTTCATCAAAAAACGTTTCTATACAATATATTTATATATATTTCACTTTATACCATACTATGCCACTTTTGGAATAAGCAAGCGCTTTCATTTGATATCAAATTTGCAAGCTTTTGGAAAAATCGATTTTTTTACCGGCCCTCACCCCTGACCAGGGCGCCACAGCTCGCTAGGGACACTTTAGAGGGGTCCTCCAATGACAAAAAAATGTTCGCCTCACCAAGGGCTTTCATTTGTTAACAAACGTGGTTTTTTTAAAAAAATCGATTTTTGACCAGTCCGGACCCTTGTCAGGGCGCCACAGGCCGCTGGGTCCACTTTGAAGGGGCCCTCCAATGACAAAAATGTTCGCCTAACCACGGGCTTTCATGTGATACCAAACTTGGCCATTTTTGGAAAAATCTATTTCTGTCCATTTTGGACCGGTCTGGACACTGGTCAGGGCGCCACAGGCCGCTGGGTCGGGTCCACTTTGGAGGGGCCCTCCAATGACAAAAATGTTTGCCTCAGCAAGCGCTTTCATTTGATATCAAATTTGCAAGCTTTTGGAAAAATCGATTTTTTACCGGCCCTCACCCCTGACCAGGGCGCCATAGCTTGCTAGGGACACTTTAGAGGGGTCCTCCAATGACAAAAAATGTTCGCCTCACCAAGGGCTTACATTTTATACCAAACTTGGATTTTTTTTAAAACAATCGATTTTTGACCAGTCCGGACCCTTGTCAGGGCGCCACAGGCCGCTGGGTCCACTTTGGAGGAGTCCTCCAATGACAAAAATGTTCGCCTCACCAAGGGCTTTCATTTGATACCAAACTTGGCCACTTTTAGAAAAATCGATTGTTGACCACTTTGGACCGGTATGGACCCTGGTCAGGGCGCCACAGGCCGCTGGGTCCACTTTGAAGGGGCCCTCCAGTGACAAAAATGTTCGCCTAACCACGGGCTTTCATGTGATACCAAACTTGGCCATTTTTGGAAAAATCTATTTCTGTCCATTTTGGACCGGTCTGGACACTGGTCAGGGCGCCACAGGCCGTTGGGTCCACTTTGGAGGGGCCCTCCAATGACAAAAAATGTTTGCCTCAGCAAGCGCTTTCATTTGATACCAAATTTGCAAACTTTTGGAAAAATCGATTTTTGAGCGGCCCTCACCCCTGACCAGGACGCCACAGCTCACTAGGGACACTTTAGAGGGGTCCTCCAATGGCAAAAAATGTTCGCCTCACCATGGGCTTTCATTTGATACCAAACTTGAAATTTTTTAAAAAAATCGATTTTTGACCAGTCCGGACCCTGGTCAGGGCGCCACAGGCCGCTGGGTCCACCTTGGAGGGGTCCTCCAATGACAAAAAAATGTTCGCCTCACCAAGGGCTTTCATTTGATACCGAACTTGGCCACTTTTAGAAAAACCGATTTTTGACCATTTTGGACCGGTTCGGACCCTGGTCAGGGCGCCACAGGCCGCTGGGTCCACTTTGGAGGGGTCCTCCAATGACAAAAAATGTTCGCCTCACCAAGGGCTTTCATTTGATACCAAACTTGGCCACTTTTGGAAAAATCGATTTTTGGCCATTTTGGGCGCGGTCCCCGGTCCGGACCCCTGGCCAGGGCGCCACAGGGGTCCGGGCAAAGCCTAATATAGCCTAGGCTGTAGTGCTCCCGCACCCCACCCCAAATCCCAAATAAGAGAAACCTGCTCACTGTAGATATTTCTGTAGAAGAGGTTAAAGTTGGAGTTGCGACACGGTAGGGCCCACCACCATCAGGGTGCCCCCCAGCCACATGGATAGGTCCTACAGCGAAACTAATGGGCCATTTAGATTCACCATATAGGGGTTCCTATTCGAATACGAAACCTCAGCCCAGCAGCTCTTATGTATAGGGCTGCCTACTCCGTAGGCCAAGACCCCCCATTTTACACACTAACTTTCGATCCCTGGCCAGGGCGCCACAGGAGCCAGATCGAAAATTCATATGCCCTATTCCATGGCGACCCTTTGGGTAATGCTGCATGCCAAACCTGAGACCCCTCGGCCAAGGCCTGCTCTCGTTTACTTAATTACAAATTTTTACCATTTTGGAAATAAACTATCTTCGAAAAAATCGAAATCCTGCTATGTACACAGCCCACTGGGGGGGGTACAACCTGCACCAAAAATTTTTCCCCAGAAATCGGGCACGAGTTGTTCAATAAAAACCCTAAATAGTATAGAAAATTTTTGAGCTCCGACCTCTAGGGTGGGGGGGAGAAAAAAAAAGTGGAGAGAAAGTCTGTAGTTCAAAATTTCAATTTTTTATAACTCAAAAACGGCTCGACCGATTTCGCTCAAATTTGCAGAGCATGGACCCCTCGTGTTGGGCTTTCTACTGGTACAATATGAAGGCTCTACCTCAACTCCTCCGCCGGCACCAGGGGAAACTATGATCCAACACTACGCAATGTGCCTGTTTTTCCCTATTCTAGGTAGTGCGCTAACGCGCACTACCTGAATTTTTAACTATATATATGGCTGGCAATTCACAATTAATTTTTTGCAATAATAAAGTGAAACGTTTTCAGTGAGGGGGGAATTTTGTGGGGTTGAATAAGGGACACTCCAGCTTTTGCTGGGTAATCTTCCCCAACACAAATTTTAGTTTCATAACATAATTAATTTCATAATTATCTATGTATATGCATACATACGTATATATATTTATACATTACAAGCATTTGTATACATGTCATGTATATATGTTTATATATACACACATAAAAAGTTACCATAGTAAACAACTCGAGTAGTATATACTATAAGTACCACCATACTTTTGGTTCGAATTCGAAACTTCAAGTTTTTGCACTAGGCGATAGTTATACAAGAAATAAAAATGCCTCTGGAGCATGATAAAAGTAATGTACGTATATGAGTGATTGTGAGGTTGCAACATCTAGAGAGGACTAGTCTTTAAAATGCTTAATATGGGGGCTAGGTTCAAAAATAAAAGAGGACTAGGTTGTGTGCGAATTAATATGGGCGCAGCTTCGCCGAATAACTCATATTCACGGTTTATAAATAAATAAATAAATATATATAGTCAAGCGGGAAAAACCCACTTTTTTTCTTGGACCAGAACTTTCGACTGGTTTGGGTTAGCACGACTTTGATACTATATTTAATTAGGGTTTGCCCTAAGCTTTCGAATGAGGTATAGTTTGTCTCCCTAGACCCTGCCGTTATGGAGAAATTAAAGTTTTCCGTGTCGGGAAAAAAACCCAATGCGGGAAAAAACCCATCGGCGGGAAAAAACCCACCCGGATTTTTTGCTGGAAGCGTGCCAGAACAATTTTGACGGTGCCATTCGAAAGAGCGGGTTGTTTTTAGTAGGTCTACATCGAAAAATACCAACATTTTTGAAAATTTTCAGAAAAAATTGAATTTTGAAAATTTTGTATGTTTAACACGTAAACATAAGCAAATTTTGGAAATTTTTAAAATTGTTTATTTTTGGCAGTTTAAGCATCCTATCGTGTAGAAAACGTGTTTTTCCTGTGTTTAGAGCCAAACTAGACCCATTTTAAGGCAAAAATAAGCATTTTTGGCCAAAATTGAAATTTTGGCTTGAAATGGCACCATGTCCGATTTAGACCCCCTGGACCACACATAACAGAACGAACCCGGGTAAAACCTATACCAATTTAATCTATAGGCTCTATTAAACAAATGTATGTATTAGTTTGACCTTTCCTGTTAACGGTTAGAAAAATATTCAATTTTGAAAAGTGGGGTTTTTTTCCCGCCGATGGGTTTTTTTTCCCGCCAACTCTAGGTCACCCCCAGGTCGCACCGGAGGGGTTAGAGCAGTGTGGCATATATCATCATGAAGCCCAACAGATGGCCTACACATACATACTATCCGCTTTGGTCTAGGTCTTTCCAGTAGTTCAGGGTGGCCAGCCAAAGTTTGCCAAATTTCGGCACTTGGACGGACCAAAATTTTCGAAAATTTCAAAGTCCCAAAAAATTTGCAAGGAAGCAGTGGGAACAACAATAATGCAGCCTCTAGGGTTATTTTTGACGCTCTTCAAGATAGGCTATTAAAATCCTATATAGCTCATACCGGTAAGCCCACACTGGAGGTGGGTTTTTTCCCCGCATATTGAAATGGGTTTTTTCCCGCTTGACTATATATACGTAAATCATTATGCATATCCACGCTACATTTAGTTTATTGTGCATGAATCAGGGTATTTTTTAGTGATTTTTTTCCGGGGGGGCTTCCCGCCTCCCGGGGGGGGGGGGGGGCCCCGGGCCGGGGGGGGGGAAGAAATGTTTGCAAAAATGAGCCAAAAAATGGTATTTTTTGGCGTATTTTGCATGGTGAAACGCAAAAAGTTCTCAAAAATGCCAGGATTTAAACTAAAAATAGCTATTTTTACGAAAAAATCTCCGGCGAAGCCTGAAAATTTTTGAAAATTGGCCTATTTTTGGCAAAAATTTGGGCCTCCAAAAAATCCCGGGGGGGGGGGAAGCAAAATTCCCGGGTGGAAGGCATTTTCGGGGGGGGGGAAGGTCAATTTCGGGGGGGCTGGCCCCCCCCTGTAAAAAATACCCTGTGAATAATCTACTGCTACGTATGGGAGCTTTAATCGAACTTTTATTTTAGTAAACCTTTCCTTCAAGAAACGCTTTATTCCAACCAGTGCATTTATCCATTTTTGCGGAAACGTTATATTTCAAGAATAATTTTAGAATTCTGGTCTTCTATTTCCTCCCTGCTTGAACCAATAGCTTTATCGTATTCTTAGATCTCTTCTCGTTGCTTGCCGCAGTAATAACACGACCAAATGTTGATAATTTACGTATATATTCCTAGCTAGTCTAACAGTGTGTGCAAACAACTATATATATATATATATATACAATGATTATTCAATTTCTTAAATTTCTTATTAGTGAGTGACATTGATAGTTCTGGATGCGACAAAAGCTAAGACGAAGCGTAAAGTACCGCGAATATGGGTTGTACGGCGAAGCTGTGCCCATATTAATTTGCTCACAACCTAGTCCTCTTCTATTTTTGAACCTAGCCCCCATATTAAACATTTTGAAGACTAGTCCTCTCTTGATTTTGCGACCTCACCATCATCCATATTATATACATACTTTTTTCATGCTCCAGAGGAGCATTTTTATTTCTTGTCCTCTGTCATTATATAGGATCTTTTTCCTGCAATGCACTAATTGATATAAGGAGCTTAAACAGTGCCGTAGGCCAGGGCAAAAAGTGATTATATAAATATATATATAGTATATATAGCGCGGCGGGAAAAAACCCAATCCGATATGTTGGAAAAAACCCATCGCCAGTGTGAGTCACCCATATGACCTAGATCGGATTTTAATAGCTTATCTTAAAGAACGTCCAAAACTATCCTAGAGGGTGTATATATTATTGTCTGCCTCTCAGCTAATTTTTCGGGACTTTGAAAATTTTGGAATTTTTGGTCCCAACATGGGGGTCAGGCAGGGTCAACTTTGGAGGGTCACCCTGAACTACTGGAAAGACAGCCCAAAACGGATTATATATAGTTTCACAGAGGATATATATGTCTCGAACTTTACGATGGTGTATGCAATTTGGCTCTAGTACGTGTGGTGCGACCTGGGGGTGACCTAGACTCGGCAGGAAAAAACCCAAATTTCAAAATGAAATTTTTTCTAACCATTAGCAGCAAAGGAAAAATTCATGCATTTCTTAGCTCAGTAGAGCCTCCTGATTAATTTGGTATAGATTTTACCTAGGTTCGACCTTCTATGTGAGGTCCAGGTGGCCAAAATCTGAGATGGTGCCATTTCAAGCCAAATTTTCAAATTTCGCCAAAAACCGCCAATCTTTCACTAAAATAGGTCGGGTTTGGCTTTAAATGCAATAAAACACGTTTTCTATGTGATAGGATGCTTGAACTGCAGAAATTGAGCAAATTTCAAAAATTTCCAAAATTTGCCAATGTTTATATATATATACGTGTTAAACATACGAAATTTGAAAAGTCAATTTTACATGATTTTTTGCAAAAATATTGATATTTTATGATTCAGATGTAGTAAAAATGACCCGCTCTTCCGAATGGTATAGTCAAAACCGTTCTGGCATGCTTGCAGCAAAAAATTCGGCTGGGTTTTTCCCCGCCCATGTGTTTTTCCCGCATTGGGTTTTTTCCCATCGGTTTGGTCGAAAATTTCTCACCAACCGTAAGTGCCAACCAACCAGTGATAGAGACGTTTTATGGCTCATTTTGAAGCTCTTCGCAAGGCCTCATGGTAGTTATCGTTAGATTTTCGATTTGTCGCTTAATAAAAAAGTTACAGCCAAAATTCGAAAATTTGGTTTTTTTCCCGCCGCGATATATAGCGATATATATATATATTATATATATAGCAAGGTTAACAAAAAAATCACCCCGAAAATTTTCTTTTTTTGAAAGGTGTTTTTCCAGCCAACTAGGTCACCCTCAGGTCGCATCGGAGGGGTCAGAGCAGTATGGCATATATCATCTTGAAGCGCAACACTTACCCTACACGTACATATAATCGGTTTTGGTCTAGGTCTTCCAGTAGTTCAAGGTGGCCCGGCAAAGTTTGTCAAATTTTTGCACTTGGACGGACCAAAATTTTCGAGAATTTCAAAGTCCCAAAAAATTTGGAAGGAAGCAGCGGGTGCTGCAATGATACACCCTCTAGGCCTGGCATTTTTTAGGGTTTTGAAAGTGGGGGAGGGGCTTCCGAAAACCTGGGGAGGGGGCGAGTCCAAGGTATAAAATACCAAAATTTTTAGCGAAAAATAGCACTTTTTAGGTAAAAACACAAATAGTCGCTGTTTTTAAGCTTAAAATTAACTTAGTCCATAAATTAGCTAAAATTTCAGAAAATTTTTGAAAATTTGACCTCAAAAACTTAATTTTTCGACACTTTTTGGCTACCCCCAAAAAGTGGGGGGGGGGGCTTGCCGAAAAGTGGGGTCTCTGAAAAGTGGGGGAACCGAAAAAGTGGGGGAGGGGCCCCACCGCCCCCACTAAAAAAATGGCAGTAGGGTAGTTTTGGACGCTCTTCGAGATAGGCTATTAAAATCCTATATAGCTCATACCGGTAAGCCCACACTGAGGGTGGATGTTTTCCCGCATATTCGAGTGGGTTTTTCCCCACTTTACTGTATATACGTACTGTACGTACATAAACGCATGTGGCTTCGTCAAATAACCCCACTCAAATTCTCTACGATGATATCAATATCATATCAATATGTATATATACTTTATCCCATGTTCATAATTTTACTAGCTGTTGTTTGTTATCTCCATTGAACTGCAGTTAGCACTAGCAATCCTGCTAATATCAGACTACGAAGCCAATGGAACGTCAGCACAAAATTCGCGAAAGCTTGAAATTCCTGGATATTGACGTCTATCAGCAATCGGAATAGAGAAATAGGCGAAAAACATTGGGAAATGCATTGAGGATGTAAGGTTTTCATTCCGAAGCCATTAGAAACAATTTAGAAATAAATTAGAAAATAACAGAAAACAATTAGAAAACAATTAGAAATATTATCACTTTTACGAGAAAACAATTAGAAATAAATAAGAAAACAATGAGAAATTAATTAGAAATTAATTAGAAAACAATCAGAAAGTGGACACTGATTTTGGAGAAAACAATTAGAAAAAATATAGAAAACAATTAGAAAACAATTAGAAAATAATTAGAAATTAATTGGAAAACAATCAGAAAACATTGCAGAAATAAATGAGAAAATAATGAGAAAACAACTAACATATTTTTCTAATTGTTTTCTAGAAATGGGTTTCGTGTGCCCCCCGTACCCGACCTCAACTACTCCCCCTCCCAAGCCGAGCTCAAACCCCGCTCCCCCCTAAAATTGGGTCCAAACAAGGTAAATAATGCAAAATGTTTGAAAAAAATTTTTGCAATTACTGAAAATTCTAGAAAAAAAATCGAAAAAATGCCTATAAATCACATATAAAGAGCTAAAGATGGTTATTTATAGCAATTAAAAGGTAATATACGCAATTATAAACCACAATCTGGGCTAATTTAGGCATATTTTAGCACAAATTTGTCAATTTTCAAGCCCTATTTTCGCATACGAAAACTATTGACAGAAGCTTTTGAGTATGTTTAATGTACTGTACTGTACATCGAAAAAGGAGCATTTTTAGCTAAAAAAACTTGGGTACAGTTTAGGGGGGTCCCCCCCTCCCCCAAATTTCGGATTTTGGTGGGGTCCCCCGAGCCAAATTTGGACCTTCGACTCCCCCCCCCCAACCCAAACAGGTGGTACACCTATGGCAAAAACAATTTCAGAAGTGCTTTTTCAATCACAGTCCCCCCTGCTAATCGTGATTTTGCAGTTTCTTTAATCCTTTGGGCCAGTGCCCCCTTCGGTTGGCTTGTGAAATATATACCAGAGCATCTCATAATATGCAAATTAGATTGGTATGTGCATTCATCAGTATTTCTCTGTTTAGGTTTAAAGCTGGTTGGTGTGTTGATGCAATTTTATGCATAGATACACACACATTTTTGTACATTTTGCATGTTTGAATTTTAAATTTTTGAAAGTAAATTCTTAAAGTTTTAGCTTCAGTTTTCGGATCTTTTCAGGATAACCCCCCCAGGCCCAGATTCCGTAAAACTTGACCAAATGAGCTGAAATTTGGTATCGGTATGTTTTCGACCACGCTGAGTTCAAATATCGCAAAATTTTTCGATTTCGCGAAATTCGATTTTTTCGATTTGTAAGGGGGGACCAAGGGGAACCGGAAAAATTTTTGTCTTCGATATTGCTGAAAAGTTGTATTCAGGGGTTTTCGAGGTCGCAGAACGCGAATCTGAAATCCGTTTTTCGATTCAGCTTTTCGTTAGCTCAGTATAAGCTAAAGTTTTAAGCTTAAGATGTAAGCTTATACTGGGCGAACGAAAAGCTGAATCGAAAAACGGATTTCAGATTCGTGTTCTGCGACCTCGAAAACCCCTGAATACAACTTTTCAACAAAATCGAAGACAAAAAATTTTTCGGTTCCCCTTGGTCCAACCTTACGAATCGAAAAAAATCGAATTTCGCGAAATCGAAAAATTTTGCAATATTTGAACTCAGCGTGGTCGAAAACATACCCATACCAAATTTCAGCTCATTTGGTCAAGTTTTACGGAATCTGGGCCTGGGGGGGTTATCCTGAAAAGATCACAGTTTTCTACACAGTCAGACAGAGACAGTAAACTGCAAATTTTCGATAAGTATAGTCCACTATTGTGCAAGATAGCAGGGTTCTGCTGACACTATGAAAACGTGTAGAGCAGGTAAAAATAGGAAATATAAAAATGTTTGAGAACTGAAAACCGCAGTTAGTTTTTATACTGGTTTATAGATGGATTTAACAATCCTTTATCTTTGGGTGTGGCTAGCTGATTATTTAGGTTTTCGTTCGTTAATTCAAGAGTAAGACAAGACCGATCATGTACTTGCTGCACATTCATGAGAACCCAATCACAGCAGCCCCATCCAGAGACGCCATCTTTGGAAAACGCGGTAAATTACCTAACAATATGGCAAACAGGCCCCCGTTTCACTAACATTCTTATAAAGTCGATTACTATTAGGCTATAAGCGGAAATTTGTAAGCGACTTGTGAGCACTTTACAAGCTTGTAAAGTGTTTCACAATACTCTTATATGTCGCTTATAACTTTTGCACTTACCAGCGCTTATAAGCAGTTATAACTGTGTTGTTACAAACACTTCTAACGAATTATACATAAATTAAAGAGTTTATTTGCTGTATGTTAGCTCTAAACGTCTCTACAATTCAAATATGAAATGTACATATCTTCTGCGTGGACGCAAAGGAGCCGAAAGACTTCCTTCTCCCCTTATTGGAGTGCAAACAGGAAAAACGATATTAAACACTACAACAGCACAATAAAATATTTTCAACAGCTTGACTTCTTAAGATTTTCCTCCACTTTCTGCAGAAAACACACTAAAGCACAAACAAAGTGTCGAATTTATGTCGAATGTTCAACTAGCAATTTTTAAATTAGATGCTTGATACGGCTTTTGTGCTCTATCGGTCAGTGACTTACTTTTTTCGGCATACAGGAACTACTTTTTCTAAATATTATGCCATAGCAGTCGAAAATACTAGAGATTTGTTGTTATAAGCGTTTTATAAGTGGTCCTTTCTGCTTATAAAACTTATAAGAATTCTTAATTTACAAGGCCTTCGTGAAACACTAAAATTTATAAGCTTGTAAAATTGAGCGAATTTATAAGCTTATAGCCTTATAAGCGCTTCGTGGAACGGGCCCCAGGATAGGAGCGCAGTAAGAAACAAATCGTCTCTGCCTTTGTTATTAAAGAGAATTCAATCGAATTTTGTA
>JASAND010031114.1:0-21727 GCA_030248195.1 Trissonchulus latispiculum
TGGTCCTGTCGCAGGAGTATTCGACTATTCGTCCATGCTGTTACCTCTTCCTTCGTTGTTTGCTGAGGCTCATGACCCAATTTCCCAGTTCTAATTGTTCCAACGGTAGTTTTTGGGACGGTTTCGTCGTCAACACAGAACCTTTGAACCAACCGTAACGTTGATTCTGTTCGAACAAAGCTTCGTTGTCTTGTCTGACCTGGACATAGGCAGTTAGCCGGCTTTTGTTGATTCTTTGCAATGATCTGTTGACCGTCTTGTAAGGCCTTCAAAGTCATGGTAATATCGGATAGCTCATTCTGAATATGTGAGTTGTTGACTGGTCCTTCCCTTAGGTATCCAGTCCTACGATCCGCTGGTTTTGGTGGAGTTCTGCTTGTATTTTGACGTGACGAGTTGGTAGGACCAGGCCTTGGTGGACGTCTTTCTGGCGGACCGCTACCTGTAGGCGCTCTGCGCTGTGGACAGGGGTAGGCATAGCCAGTGGCCAGGTCTCCCACGGTGGTTGCATATGGGTCTTCCGTCGGCAGTCCATCTGTCCCTAGTTGCATTAACTAGCGGCGAGGACCTATTATTCGCGGAGTAACCACCGGACCCACCCCTACCTTGAGTGTTAGAGTAAGACCGGGAACTTACGGGGGTAGGGTTAGGTGGGGGACGCTCTAGCTTTCCCCGTAATTCAACTAAACTCTCATTTACGTACTGTTGAAACTGATCAAACTTCTTAGCCTGTGCTACGGCTTCCTAGTCACTGCAATTTCATAGCCTCCACAACTTTGCTCATTTCTGTCAGAAGTGGTTCAACATCCGACTTTTCATTGGACGGACCTGCATATGGCGCTCCATATGCTGCGACTTGTCGCTGAGTTGACCTTCCAAGACCTTCAAGAGCTTCAATTTGCCGAGCCTTTTTAATCGCATCGCGAAAATCGCACGGATTTTGCAAAATTAACTGAGTTTTGTATAACGGATTTAAACCATTTATGAAACTGTTAAAAGCTAAATTTGTTGAAGCATCCGAATCCATGTCCGGATAAGCCTTTTGAACCAAGCGTTGAACCGCATAAGCAAAGTCTTGAACACCTTCTCTGGGCTTTTGAACCCTGCTATGAAGTTGCATACTCGCCAACCGTTCATACTCTGCAGGCTTAAGCTGCTCCGTTAGTGCACCTCCCGAGGTTGTGCAATAAACCATCTTTCTGATTATCGTCAGACTCCTATACACATCTAACGCAGAGTCTCGGAGGTAGGCGGGTAAAACCTGTAGTTGCTTCTGTTCGTCCCAGTTCTGGGCGATCGCAACTAATTTAAAGATTACAAACCAGTCGTCAGTCGATTACTCATCTGTTCTCCCGGGAAGGGTCTAAGGGTGTCTTTGGGAAGCGATACTGTCTCTGTGGGACCAACTAAAACCGGTTTCATGTCAGTGGGATTTGCATTATATGTGTCAAAAGAAACTCTGTTTAAATGCGCTAAAGTCATCTATCAAATTTAGAATATCTTGCAAATCGGGGATAGCGGGAGGATTCATACGTCCTCGTTTGCTCTCTTTTTGTGGTTTTATTGCTTTTTCTGTTGGTTTTGCTGTTTTTGCCTCCTTTCCCGGTCGGGTTTGGTCTGTTTTTTGGTTTAGGGTCGTCTTCTTTGTTTTTTTTTCTCTTGGTTGCCTGTTGGTTTTTCTCCCCGTCGGGGGTGTGTGCTACGGCTTTGGTTTGTGGGGGGTGGAGAACACAAAAACTCTGGACTGGCCTGAGCGTATCAGGAATCAGTCTACTCTTGGCTGGCCTGAGCGTATCAGGAATCAGCTACTCTATTGGCTGGCCTGAGCGTATCAGGAATCAGCAAGACCCTGGACTGGCCTGAGCGTATCAGGAATCAGTCCTATACAAAATTACAATACAATAACAAACAATAAAATTCTAGTTCAAGGGCAAGCAATTGCCTACCGAGAGATATCCATTGAAGGCTGAAGGTTGAATCAATCTGAATCTGCGTTTCTCGGACTTCGACTTCAGATCTGATTAGCACCACTGTTTGAGCTGAATCGATCGTCTTCAAGGCTGATTGAATCCTCTTCCGTACAACGGTCTTCCTGGAGGCACTGATTGACCACTGAGCAGATCACGGTAGTACTGGCAGCTCGGGCAAAGGATTGGACGGCTCGGAATCCGGATGTTGAGAGGGATGGTGATGATGAGCGGGAATTGGCTGGGCGCTGGAACTTCTGGTGGAGGGTTGCTGAAGCTGATCGTCGACGGCGCTGGCGCTGGAGGCACTGACGGTGATGATAGGGAAGGAGTTGGCTGGTTGAAGTTGGTAGGCAGTTGAGATGGATCAGATGGTTGAAAGTTCATACAGAGTTCGTCTTCGGTTTGGCTCGTTTTCCTCGTCTTCGGCTGACGGTGGCGGTGGCTAAGCGTCTTCTTCTGTATTGGATCTAAAGTAGACAGAGCAAACCACGCTCTGCTACCAAATGTCACAGGCCCGAGGTCGTCGGTTTCTGCTGGAAGCGTGCAGAGGCAATGACCTGTGACGGCTGTGATGTGGATCGTTGTCTGTCTTAAAAGTCACTGAAGGCGATAGCTTTTACTAGGCAAAGCAGGCAGGTATAGATATAGATATAGATATACAAAGTCAAGCAGAGTTCTAGCCACCGGCAGGCGTACACAAAGAAAGGCGCACAATAACAAAATGCAAGGGTATTTAAACAAGCATCAGCTCCGCCCCTTTCAGCTACCGTCTCCTCTTCTCTTGGCCAACCCATCTCCTCTTTTCCAGTCTTTCTGTCCAAAAAGTAAGGGCATATTCAATCAAAAACCATAAAAACTAGGTCGGTCCCTTTCATCCCCTTCTCTGACGGAGCATATTACGTAACATCACTGACAAGTTTCGAAACAGCACAGGAAACATAAAAACACGAAAAAGGGAGCAAATTATCCATCACCCAGCACAATTCTAAGAACTAGCAAAATCACGCCACTTCCCTATAATTTCTGACCAATAAGAAAACACTGCAATTTACGTAAGAACTGCTGACTTTAGCCTGCCTTCAGCTACTACCATAAGAACCTTTAAGAGAGAGAAAGGGTAAAGTCCTACTATATTTGGGACTTAGAATATTTCCGAAAAGTAAAGAGTTCACATTAAAGAGTTTAGGCAGGAACGTAAGATTAAATTTTACTTATAATTTCCATAATTTTGATACGTAAGGATTAATTTTCATTATTGAACATTAAATAATTTAGCTGTTTTACGTATGAATTTCTACACCTGTGACATCAGCAACGTTAAGCATTTTCACTGCAAAAAACTCCCTACCTTCGCAAAGAATAAATCACATCTCATTCCCCGTTTCGCTGCCATCAGACCAAGACTGGCCTTTTCTTACAGGAGAGGTCGTATCAGCACCTCCTTGACTTGAGTTTACCACCTGAATTAGGGCTTTCCGGAATTCAAAACCTGTCCGGATGATAAAAGCTTCTCAAAATAGGTTCCTGCTTTGCAAGAGATGTGTAGGCCTCCTTTAAACCACTGTTTACAATTTTAATCTTATATGCATAAAATGTTAAAAAAATTATTTCACTTTTAACTCAGGAAAACTAGCTGCTTCTAATGCTTCGTACAGCATTTGCCACATTCCAACAAATAGCCCCTAACCCATGACTGCGATCTTCCTGTTTCACAATTGAACCCTCACATAAACTGACAAAAAGAAACGTCAAATTCGAAATAAAATTGTCAGAATTAAGTCCCTACCCTTTTTAAGCCACTGAGCCGCTCCCCAGTAATCATGAGTCGCCAAAAGAGACAAACCAAAAAGAGCCCAAATGCATCCAGTTGAATCAGAATCTAATACTGAAACAAACAAGAACGCAAAAAAGTGAAAGGAAAACATTAAGAACAACAAGGTATGATGCTAAGCGATTGCGCAGACGTTTCGACATCACTGAAATAAGCTAAAAATGTGAAAAATTAGAAACCTCAAAACATGCAGTAATTATTGAAAAACACATTTCCTAGAGTAAATTCGCCTTTTTTACTCGGTTTCGTTTTCACCGAAGGCTCTACTCATTTTTTCAAATCTGAGAACGACAACACAGTGACAACACGAATTTTTGACATTTTCTGCAAAGCCGTGTAATTATCATCTGAGATAACTGAAATATTCTACTCAAGGAAAAATTTTTTGCGGAACGTGGCGCAGAGCTCCGAAAAGATTTCAAAAAGTGCGGAATTTCGCAATTTCGCAAAAAACACAGAAACACTCAGTCCTTCCTTTTCTGAAATATTATCCTATATTTCCTGCATAACACAGAAAACGCTGACTTCTCTGCGTAACACGCTCCTGCGCATCGCCAACAGCGCCGTCAATGACCAGCTCCTCCAACAGAGCCAATCCCAGTGCAGCAACACTGACTGGCAGATTGGCTTGAGTGGATTTTGGTTCGGGCTCGTCAGGTTCTGCCTGCGGCTGCTGACCAACATCTTCATCTTCTTCTTCTTCGAGATCAGAGGCGATCAATGCCTCCAAACACAATCGTTCCTGTTCGGTCAGTTGGCCTGAAACAGACAATGACACAAGAAATAAACAGAAGACCTCTCGTACACAACTGAGTGTCCAGGCGCCAGTTTCATAAAAGTTGTCAAGTCCGCGAGTCGTCGAGTAGCCATTAACTAGCATTACATTATTTCTTTGCAATTAAAAACTAAACAGCAGTCACTGAAGTTTAATTTCTCTGGTCGGAGTAATTAGTAGGACAATGTAAAATAGTTCCACGGTAGAAAATTTTCAAAAAATTTGTCGAGTAAAATTTTTACATTGAAAAGTTCTCGAGTCAAATTTGACTAGAGAACTCGACTCGAAAACTAGCAGCTATTTTTCAACAGTACTCGCGTTTCAGGGTCACAAGTCACCGCCGTTTCCAGCATAAATCAGCTACTCGACTCGACGACTCGACAAAGTTTTATGAAACTGGCCCCACACATTTTGCTTATGCTCACTTGGCAGCCCACAAACAGCCAACCCCAGTTAGACCACAGTGCGTTAGTTTCAAGCTGCAGCCTACAAGCATAGCGGTACGAATTTTTTGATTCACTGTAGAGATCATAGATATTTTACACAAAATTTCGTAGCTATAGTAATAATTTTAATTTTAAAAAGTAATAATATTAATATGCTAACATAAGAATTTACATACCATTAATACAGTACAAATGCATTAGAGCTTCCGCTAGCACCGAAAGATAGGTTAAAACATTTTCCTTTGGCTGCTCCAGTCTCTCAACACTATAGCGGGAAATGATTTCTGAGTAGCTACCTTTCTGAAGAACAAAAATTTAATTCCAAACAATTAGGGCCTTTTCAAGAAAGGACAGAGTAGAGTTAAAACAGTTAATTTTAACTCTACTCTACTATACCCTTTCTTGAAGAGACCCTAAGACATAGAACTAAATATTAGAAATTACTTGTTAACAAAGCACTATGTGTCCTTCCAATAACATACGTATCTGGCTCATATGTATCCGTGCGCGTGAACGTGTAAATTGAGTTTAAAGAACCACAGCGGCACAGAATCAAATTAACTATAAAAGCAACTAACCAACAACAAAAGTGACAAATAGAAATCTTCAAATCTCCAAAATTCAGGTATTTTCCCCGCTTCGTTCAAAATTGGAATGACTCGCTCAAACTAAAAGATAATCCAGCAAAAATAACACACAATTAGGGGCATATCAAGGGACGAATCCGTGGGGTCAAACCCCCCCCCTTTGGAGAATAAAACTAAGATTACATCTGATTTTGGTCTTGGTAGGTATAGAAATATTTTTAATTAACTACTGACCATTCCCCTTCGAGGTTCGATGCCGTTTCTTGAAAATTATGGATACGTGTTATATAAACTGCACCTTTTTTGAAACATTGCTGTAGGTTCAAACAGTTTCCCAGGGAGTTTCACAAGACACTTTCTTTTGATAAATGGAATGCCTATTTTAATTAATAGCAATTGAAACACGATGTGTGATGTTCTGCTTGGCTTATTACAGGGTCAAGACAGATGGAGCATAATTTTTTAGGATCACCAACAGTTGACAAGTTAGCCTTCGAGTTAGAGACTACTTCTGGCAACCTGTTGTTGCCTGTTGAATTAGACATCGCAATGTGATGATCAGCGCCCGAAAGTTCAAAAGGCTAGCTAGGAAACTGGCCCGTAAGGTTGGTCAAAATCAACTCATCCATGATGCGAGAAGAAGCTCAAAGGTCTCAAAGGTTTGGTCGACATCACGACAGATGATGTCTCCTCCTTTTTAAGAAACAGGCTCCTATATCGGCCATATCGGGCGGAAAAGCCGACAACCAGCACGTAGCACAAGTCTTAATGCAAAAACAACATGCGCCCTAAAATTATATAAACTTGGCAGAATTGTTGTGATTAGCAAGTTTTTTTAATTAGGCAATCGCTAAGGTCATGGCCTACAGTTTAGAGCCGAGGGCCTAAAGAATTGTGGCCGTTGAGGCCATCTGGCCTAAAGTTTTCGACAAAAACTCAGTCAAATTTTATTTATCCCTAAGTGAAAATATATTTGTATTTCTAATTTGTACTTCCTAAGAATTTTTGGACTGCGCCTGCTATTTACGTTCTGTATTTGTCCTTACTAATAACCATTTATGTAAGTTTTGATTTCGTCACAATAATGCGAACAACTGCGCAAAACCTGAAAATTAGCAAATTAGATGGCCTGAGTTTTATGGGAGATGGCCTAAAAACTTTTGGTCGTTGAGGCCATTTGCAGGGCTGCCGCGCGACCTTTCTCAGAAAAAAGGAAATAAAAAAGGAATTTTGCACCGGAAAAAAAGGAAAAAAAAGGAATTTGTCCGACAAAAAATAGGAAATAAAAGGAATTTTCAGACATAAATTAATAACGTTACTGAGCAAAAAATTAAATTTTTTCCATTTTGAACAGCCACACAAGGTTTGAAACATTTATATACATACGTTTCTAAGCAAAGAGAATTTAAACAAAACGCTATATAAAATGCAAATGCGGACGCGTTTCAAGCTTCGTCTTCTTGCTCACAGTAAATACGCTATTATAAAACAGAAAATACGCGCCGACGGCGCGAAATTTGTTGATTTTCTACCTCCTTTTGTATTTTATTTTCGACTGCGTAAAATTACAAAAATAGCTTCTCAACGTTATAAACGCTATATTAACTAATTAATTCGTTTTTAAGAGTTTTAATCAACCTTAAGGGTCTTAGCTTCATTTTACGTAGCGTGCCGAGTGAACTATGGTGTAAAAGTATGACTAGTTGATGCGAAATAGATACGCAGGGGGTCTTGGGGGCGCAGCCCCCCAGAAGTTGAAGAAAATTTTAGATTTTGGATTAAATTTGCACTTAAAACTTTGAATTCTTTGCCTGGAGCAATTTAATAGTAAAGTTAATTGTTGGTTAGACAAATAGAGCTTACAAATAGAGTCCTTGAATAGATAAGATTTTAGTTTACTATGTCAAATCAAAATAGAAACAAAGACAACGCATGTATTATATACGTATATTTATACGTGTGCTTAGAAGCAACTGCAGATGGAAGGATCAATGTAGAAGAGAAGACATACAGTACGCGCCAAAATAAATTGCCGTTTCAGTAACAAAAGTGATTTGATGTCAGTGACATTGTCATCACAAATCTGTGTGTTAAACTAGCCTTATGTAAACAAAACGTGTAATCCAAATGTCAGTGACAGCCATAAAATTTGTAAGTGAAACGGCAATTTATTTTATTTATTTATTTTTGACTGCGTATTTTTAAGCTCGACTGCGTAAATACACAGTATTTTACGCAAAAAACCGGGATCTGCACTTGAAATAAATTCTTGTATAATTACAATCTAGCTTCGTAAAGATTTGAAGTTTAAATTGAGAACACCTTAAGAACAGGTTTGGAGAATTTATCCTTTAAATATCTAACTTTGAAGCAAAGAAACAAGCAAAGCAATGCGACCTGGTATAAAATATTTCATCCGAGATATATGAACCCGCAGAGCGAGAATTCGGTTATTTGAGCTTGAAGTAGCTTATAACTGGGTTAAAACAGTGAAATTTGGGGCACAGCACTTCAGAAACTGAATCGGTTATGGAACCATCAACGTTTTTTAATGAAGAAATAGGCCTTCTCCAGATTCCACTGATATCTAAAATTTAGCTTTGTACCCGAAAATAAGAAAGCAATTTATAATTACGAATGGAAATAGAATAAAGTAGAAATGCTAAGCTCAAGATCAGGTGGCTGGAGACCACTAATAAACTTATAGAATTTATAGAAATTTGTACCTTCAATCAGGGACGCACTTAGGATTTTGAAAAGGCCTACAAAAGCCTACAAAATTTAGTCCGCAGAAGTTGAAAAATTTGTTATCTAAAATCCGTGGTGGGATGGAACCTCTAAAACCGTTCGATAAAAGTTATGGAAAAATCAGCAACCGAGACCTTAAAATTTTTGAAATTAGGAATAATCTGTAACGGAAATCTTTAAAAACATTTGAAATACGAACGCTTAGTTTTGAAGTTTACCGGAATATACATATAGTAAATTTCAAAAAGTTTAAAACTGAATTGAGATGCAAAAATTCTGCAGATGAAAATTAAAAATTCACATCGAAAAACGCGAAAATTTCTAAAACGTGAAGTAGACAAGTGGCGCAGACTCAGAAATGTTTAAAAACTGAGGTATAACAGCTGTGCAGGTGCGAAAAATTTTAAAAATTTAGATAGAAAAGCGATGCCGCCAGGCGCGAAAATTTTTAAAAATTGAGAGAAATAAAGATATCTGCAGGCGCGCAATTTTTAATTTGAAATAGAGACTGAGGCACCGCTGGAACAAAAATTTTCCTATCTGTTATTTTATGCTTTAAAAATAGATCGCCTTTTGCTTTCTCTCCAAAAATACCGTGTGGGGTAGAACTAAAAGAGAGGCCTCGGAACCCCCAAAACAATTGCAATCTTGACTTCTAGGCACTTTTTTGAAAAACCTGACTGTGACGTCTATGCATTTTGCCGTCGCATTTAGTGCATTCTGCATATACCTCAAATGGTGCATTTTGCTCAAAAACTCTGCAGCAGTCTATGCACACATTACGAACATATATATACGTTTCAAGATTATATAAACGTTCTATCGAGTATATACAAATTAAATTTTAACTCTTGTCTTTAAGCAAACAAAAAATAAGTCCAACAATTTCTATAAATCTAAATTCGTAAGTCATATTAAGTAAAAATGTATGTAGCTTTAGCTATTCTATAATAAAACTGAAAAATTAAGATAAACAATATTCCGGCGAAGCCGGAAAATTTTTGGAAATTAATACCGTGAGACTAAATTTTAGGCACATTTTAATCAATTGTCAGAAAATTTTTGAAAAAAAGGAAATAAAAGGAATTTTTGCAGAAAAAAGGAAAAAAAAGGACGACCTCGAAAAAAAAGGAAAAAAAGGAAAAAAAGGAACCGCGGCAGCCCTGCATTTGGCCTTAAGGTCGGCAGCGAAATAAAAAAATCCTGGCGATCAGACGTTGTACAGGCAGGCATATGAAAACAAGCATGTACAGCTTTGAATTGTATGTACTGATGTACTCACATCAGGTATTGTTCCGGATTGTTGGACAGAAATATTAAATTGTATAATTGTTTTAGGATAGGACATTTTATTTCCATCCTTCTTTCGGTACAGGTAAAGTAAAGGTAAAGTGACCCCTGGAGAGAACTCCAACCTACAGAAGGTTATAGGGTGCCGGTGCTTATCTCCGGATTCACAGCCCGAAGCCAGGAGCGACAACTCTAATGTTGACTACATCTGTGGAAGGGGGGCCAGCCCTTCATCAGGCATCACGCCAGAACACAGACTCCTGTTAACTTCCCACCGCAGTGGTACCCATTTACCGACCAGTTAAGGATAGACAGCTGGGTTGGCTGGAGCCCACGGCGAACCGATATGTGCTTAGTCCATTGCTCAAGGGGATTTGCGAAAGTCTTGTGGCAGCGGGTGTTCGAACCTGGACCGTAAGATCTTTAGTCGAACACCTTACCACTCGGCCATCGCGGCACATGAGTACAGGTACAGGAGCACATATATATATTTAAAAGCCATTCTTAGCTTTCCGAATTCCCCGCCTCTGCTTAGGGGTTAAGATATAGGAAGATAAATTCTCTCACCAATGGAAGAAGTGAAATATCGTCAGCACAAGACGTATCAATAGCCAGACTAAGTATGGCTTGCAATCGCTGGCTTAGAGAGTCATTGGGCACAGTAGAATCAACCGAATTCAGATAATCACAAAAAGCACTGACCGCCTACAATCAACAAAAATAAATTTATTTATACGTACAACAAAAATTCAAAAAACTGGTGAAAGTGGAAAGACCAGTTAGCCAGTTATCTACTTTAAAATACGTCCCGTTCACGAAGAAATTAACCTATACCTGTTCAGATTTTCCACATCGAAGTAAAGCTTCACCCAATGAATACTGAATTTCCCTTTGTTTGTCTCTGAAATAACAACCAGAAAAATGTTAGAAACCAGTAAAAATGCCAAAAGAAATTACTGACAAATGCTGGTTGAAACTAACCTAAAAGACGATAGTTATAAATGTCAAGATTAAGTTGCTCCAGCAGGCATTTCTAGATAAAAAGTGGGTTGGAAGTGCTCCCACCAGTGTGAAATGAAGCTAAACGTGAGGATAACCGAATAGTAATCAAAAGTCGACAAGCCAAATATATATACAGTAAAATTAATCTATTTCCACACACTATAGCTAAGCTAAAATTTGCTAGGTGTTTTCTAGGAGTTTATGTAGCCCGTATTTATGTGATGTATGAAAGCTTCAGCTTCAAAACTTCAGCTTGAGGAGTGACAAGAATGACGACTTTAGACCAAAAAAGATTCGGCAAAGCCGGTGAATTGCTCAACTTTTAGACTAAAATCATGAAAATTTGGCAGGTTCTGGGCACCTAAACTTGAGTGGGTGGATGGATCGAAAAACTGGTCGTGGGTTCTCCTATGGTTTACACAAAAACGAATAATAGGACGTTATTTATTTCCAAACAGTAAAAACTTGGACACTATTGTACAAATACCCTTCTAGTATGGTTATCAGCTTTTCATAGCAAGGAATTAGATCATTATATCGGTTCTCTCTTTCGTACAACTGCATCAAGCCCTGCAAATAAAATATAAACGCTATGATCAGCTACAGCTTAAAAATGATCAATAAAAGCAAAACAATAGATATAAATAGATAAACATAAACAATAGAAATCCATAAAAATACTAAACAGACAAAACTGCACAAGGCTTAAGGTCAACAGCAAAAAATAAAAAAGACAAAATTCGCTACGCAGTTGAAGGAATTTACTATAATTATACATAATCAGTATAATAAAATGTAGTTCCCAACATAGGTTCTACACATTGGGATCTATTTCCACACATTAACGAATGCGAATTTCCCGTTGTGAAGCATTCCTTACTCGTACTCTATCAAGACATTTCTGTATAGTTTGGTGTACAATATTTTTAATATTTTTATCGTAAAGTTGCTTATAATATCGTGGAATCATTTTTCAGTACCTGCCAAGCCAAGGGCTGGTCTGGACTACCCGTCGTTGCCTGCTGGTAACACGTCTGGCTTTCCTCAAAGCAATCCAGTTCACACTGGCAACGTCCTGCGAAAACCAAGGCCATATAGTGCTGTGGGTCTTGGTTCAAAATTTCTTGGCACAGTTCCAAAGCTTTCTCATAGTCTTTGCTCTGTATGAGATCTCGGGCTTCCTTTAAGGCACTCTTTAGTCGTTTAGCGTCCATTCTTTTAAGTGCTAACTAAACAAAAATCAAATTGACCAAACAAATAATGAAGTATAGTTTCAAAGGCTATTTTGAAATTTTATTATACTCCAACGCTGGCTTAGTTCAAGGCCAAAATTTTGGGTACAGGGCGTTATGGAGGGGGGGGCTAGAAGAAGTGTGTAAAAACTTTAAAAAATAATTTTAGGCGTTTTTAAGCTAAAATAAGAAAAATGTCGTTAAAAATCCGGAACAGCCGGAAAATTTTTCGAAAATCTAGGGTAGTAAAATATGGACTTTTCTAAAATAAAACATTTCGGCTTATGGGGGGAGGTCGAAATTTATGGGGGCTTTTTATGGGGGAGCGGGCTCCTCGAATGGATGCCCCCCCCAGTAGAAGTAAGCTAGCAACGTAAACTAAAAATAACCTAAACATTTTAGTTTCACAATCAAGCAAAACTATCCTAGCTGTTCATTACCGCGTATGTATCACTCTAGTGCTTATTATTCTCTTCTTATCTACTGTTTGAAGCTGCCGACGTCAGATTAACAACTTAGTTCTGCTTTATTAGCCAGGTATACAACTGGAATAGAACCTTTTCAGCTTCTGCCCCATCAGCCATAACTAATATGACTGTCGCTAAGTTGCCTGGATGCTGACCGACCAGGCCTCTGGCCCTACATTAACTGCTCATGTGTACAGAAGAGTTCTGGGTTTATTTTAGGCAAAAATAAGTGGGGGGAGGAAGAAAAGTGGGGGAGGGGGAAATAAAATGGGCCAAAAATAAAAATGCTGTATAAATAGCCTATTTTCCACATACACTGCTATAACTATGCTTAAAAGTGCTCAGAAATCAAGTTTAGCACCAAAAAAGGCAATTTCTGATCAAAAATTTCCGGCGAAGCCAGAAACTTTTGACCAAAAATCCTAAAAAACTGGCAATTTCTGGGCACTTTAGGGTGAGCGGGGGAAAGCCCAAAAAAGTGGGGGTGGGACCTAGTGGGCGGGGGGTGCTCGAATGGAGGGGGGAACCCCAAAAAGTGGGCCAGTAAAACAAACCCAGCAGTCTTTCGACGTTCCTAGCGCTGATAAGGCGGGAGCAGAAGCAGATCCGGATGTCGTCTGTCGTCTGCACCCAGCACCCCTTCGGAGGAAGTAGCGACCGGCTAACAAACTATTAGCGGCTAGCTCTCTTCTTCTGTGGAATCCAGAATTAAGTTCAATAATGTTATGAATATACACAATGGATTGAGGTTTACGCATTTCCACTATTACATATTATGGTACATTAGAGCTGAGGTTATAAAATTGAAAAAATATAAAAAGAATTTTTAAATAGGCTGCCTGTCAATCTGTTTTCGGGAGCGCTCGCCAATCACTTTTAATTAAGAAACTGTTACTTCATACATTGCTCGGCTTAACATTTAAACTGGTGCTGTCCTTAATTGGCGGTTCAATATAGATCGTTTAGCACGGAAAAACCACAGGGGCAGCAAGACAACAGTTAAGGCTAGAAACGTTGCTATAATCCCTGAAATCCTCACTCCTCAGCGCCTAGTTTAGCCAACCTCGAGGGAATTCCAACATTAAATTCACCTTTAACTATGTTGTCTAAAAACCACTAACTGGAAACTGTTACTAAAAACAAGCTCAACAAATCTTATCCTCGACCATTTACACAATAACTCAACCGTGGTCAAAGCCTTTTTAACTGGAAGACGCCAGAGAGTAAGAGTACAATCTGAGTTTTCTTCTTACACTGTCTTAACAAGCGGTGTTCCACAGGGTTCTGTGTTAGGTCCTACTTTATTTCTATACTACATAAATGATCTACCAGAAGTAGTGCAGGTCTCAAATATTTCTCTCTATGCTGATGATGTAAAACTATATTTGGCCGTTCGAAAAGGTGAAATTTCTGATAACCTACAATTGGATTTGGATAGAGTGAACCAGTGGCTCCGTATTTGGCAGTTGGATATTGCGGTTCATAAGTGTATGGTTTTACATATTGGGGTTAATAATCCTATTGCCAAATACGTCATAAATGGTTCTGATGTAGAATCGGTTAGATCTGCAGTTGATTTGGGAGTTATTATTCGGTATGATTTAAAATTTTCAGATCACTGTAGTAAAATTGCTAAGAAAGCCTTTCATATTTCTAATTTGATACATAATTGTTTTATTTCCACTGATCCGTTCTTCAAATTTAAGTTATTCAGTATTTACGTACGCCCAATCTTAGAAACGGCTTGCGAGGTATGGAGCCCAAACCTTGTTAAAGATATTTCGTTGTTAGAAAGCGTTCAGAGGCGTTTTACAGAAAGAATTCTTCCAAATTTAAATTTTATGACCATAGATGTCGATATCTCAGGACTCTAACTTTAGAAAAACGTAGACGTTATAAAGATTTAGTTCTAATGTACAAGATTGTACATGGACTTATTGCCATTGACTTCAATGAACTTTTCACGTATCAAGCAAATATATCTATGCGAAATACTAGAGGTCATCCTTTTAAAATTCGAGTTACGAAAAATAACCTGACCTCAGTCAAAAATTTGTTTCATAATAGAGTTATTAATGAATGGAATTCCTTACCTATTGGTATAGTCAACTCAGCTTCGCTTCCCTCTTTCAAGAGGGCACTGCGAGAGACATTGTTTTCTGTAGATGTTTAGTGCAGAAATGTTGCACTTGTTTGTAACCTTGTTATTCGTTTGTTTAATCAATAATAATAATAATAATATTTCTAATAAAGATTCAGAATGCTTAATTCAAATTCATGATGAAAAATTTAATTTTACAAAATAAACTGATTAGAATTCGTCAAGAATCGACCCGGTGCGAAAAGCGGTTTACTGAACATTCTAGAACCAGTCCCAGCACTACACCAAAACCTATCTCAAAATGCAAGACTACTGACCTGGGTTTATTTTAGGCAAAAATAAGTGAGGGGGGGGGGAATAAAATGGGCCAAAAATGCTATATAAATAGCCTGTTTTTCACATAAACTGCTATAACTACGCTTAAACGTGCTCAAAAATGCTATAACTACGCTTAAACGTGCTCAAAAATCAAGTTTTAGCACCAAAAAAGGCAATCTTAAAAATTTGGCAATTTTTGGGCCCCATAGGGTGAGTGGGGGGGGGGAGCCCAAACAAGTGGGGGTGAGGAGCGCCCCCACCCAGTAAAATAAACCCAGCTGACACTGGATAACTCTTCATATTGCTAAACTAATACTATAATACTTTTATACTGTAAAAAATTAAGCTAAACTGAAGATCTAGAAAACCAACAAATTCAACAATCAACAAGAAACTTTATTTTCATGATTTAATACAAACAATACACATACAACATGTCCTATCTTTATTACATTTAGATTTAACTGTTTCAATAAGTTATGAAGTCTTTTTAAGTTTTATCAAAATCGGCTAAGGGCACGACTGGCCATAGATCTCAGATTTCCATAAACTTTGGAAGGCGGGCTACCTGGAACAATAACCAAAAAATAAAACAACAAGCTAAATTGGCATGAATGGTTTGCCGCCGCTTCTTTCTTTACGCAGGTACGTTTGTAGCGTCTATTTTAATCAAATCGGTGGGAAAAAGCATTTTCCGTGCTGTTTTCGGAAAATGGTTGCCCTTAAAGGGGCAGTTGGAATAAGGAGCATTCTTTCGAAATGGTTGCCCTGAAAGGGACAGTTGGGATAAGTAGTTATCCTTGAAGTGGTCGGCCTTGAAAGGGCAATTGAGATAAAGAGTTTTTCTGGAAATGGTTGCCCTTAAAGGGGCAGTTGGGATAAGCAACATTCCCTGGAAATGGTTGCCCGTAAAGGGGCAGTTGGGATAAGGATCTTTTCTGGAAATGGTTGCCCTTAAAGGGGCAGTTGGGATAAGCAACATTCCCTGGAAATGGTTGCCCTTAAAAGGGCATTTGGGATAAGGAATTTTTCTGGAAATGGTTGCCCTTAAAGTTGCAGTTGGGATAAGCAACATTCCCTGGAAATGGCTGCCCTTAAGAGGGCATTTGGGATAAGGAATTAGGCTGATATTAGGCTTTTCTGAACAATTTGCTCACTTTTGCGGACTCCAACAGCGTAGCATTTGGCCATATCTCGTGACCCACGGGAGCTAGAAACATTTCGATTGCAGATTTGGAATCTGCGTCCCGAATTACCCTATGACTGACTTTTACCCTATTACAACCAAATCGGACATTAAACGTTTTTATCCATTTTTAACACCTTCACCTGAAAATGGTTGCCCTGAAAGGGCAGTTGGGATAAGAAATTTTCTACTAAATATCACTGAAAGTTACTTTACACTTCTTTTTAAAGGGTGCCCTAGCAAATCCACCGGCTAAACTTGACTATGAGTTCAAAAAACACAGATATTAGGCGTTTCAGGGCAGTTTGCTCAGTTTTGCGGTCTCCAACAGTGTAACTTTTGGCCATATCTCGAGATTAACAAAAGCTAGAAAAACGTCGATTGCAGATTTGGAATCTACGTCCCCGAATTACCCCAGGACAAACTTTTCAACCAAATCGGAGAGAAAAAGTTTTCGACCATTCTTGACACCTTCCTCTGAAAATGGTTGCCCATAAAAAGACAGTTGGGATAAGGAATTTTCGATTAAATATTGCCACAAGTTACTTGACACTTCTTTTTAAAGGATATCTTAGCAAATCCACCGGCTAAACTTGACTAACGAGTTCAAAAAACACATATATTAGGCGTTTCTGGGCAGTTTGCTCACTTTTGCGGTCTCCAACAGTGTAACTTTTGGCCATATCTCGAGATTCACAAAAGTTAGAAAAATTTCGATTGCAGATTTGGAATCTGCGTCCCCGAATTACCCTAGGACTGACTTTTCAACCAAATCGGAGACAAAAAGTTTTCAACCATTTTTGAGAATCCCCTTACGATTTTAAAAATTAAATTCCCTGCCCTGGACGACTGGGTGGGTCTAGAGCGATGAAATTAAAATGGGCCAGGTTTGGGACCAACCCCCACATACCCACCAAATTTCAGCTCCGGGCGTTGAGCCTAGCTTGAGTTAATAGGGGGGGACAAGAAGAAGAAGAAGAAGAATAATAACACGACGAGAAGAAGGGTTTGCCCTTTTCCTTCGGAAGTAGCGGCAAACCAATAAAATGGACTGAAAAGACACACCAGATTTAAAACAGAGACTAATGAGACCACCTACATATTTAAATTTTAAAAGAAACTGAAAACTCATGTAAACACTAATCTTTTGAAGTAAACTTAAAAGCTAAACCGAAAGCAAAACATGAGTTTTCGAAAGAAAACAGAAATTTCCGTTTCATCACGAAAACTCTTCAAGATCGTTACCATCAGTAGCCAGGGGCGGATCCAGGGGGGGGGGGCCGTACCCCCGTCGCGATTCGAAGGTAGGAAAAATTAAGGAGAGCAAGAGGTATTAGGGCAAAAAATGAAAAAATTGCGCGACGTCGGCGCGAATTTTCTACTTTTTAACCACATATTTATTGCATTTATGAAGAAAAAACGTGAAATGCATCCGATTTTTCGGAGAAAATTATCATTTTTGCCTAAAAATGTCAAGAATTTTAAAAAAGTTTCTCAGTTCTTCAATATGAAAAGAATTAAAGATCCGAAGACCGATTTTATTGCAAAAACAAAAAATTTCTTCAACTTCTGGGGGACTCCGCCCCCCAGACCCCCCGCTGGAAAACATTGTACCGCCCCCCGTCACCAAATCCTGGATCCGCCAGTGTATTATAGTGGCACATCTTTTTTAAGCTTTCTTTTGGCAAAGGAAATTTGAATTTTCAATGAACTCCAAACGGGCCACAATGTTCAGAAAGCTAAAAAATATTGAAATTGCGAGAATTAAAAACCGTACTACAAACATACAACAAAGCATACCAAGTATAAGGCTACATATAGCATTTCTAGCGGCAGCGATGTTTTGATATGAACCAAGAATGTGCACTTTGCTAAAATTAATTACTCTTTATGGTATTACATTATCATTTGGTCTCAAATAAAATAACGTTCGAGACTAGAGATGTACTGAGACCGCTACACTACCGCGGCAGGAGCCGGCACTACGTATATTGAACCCGAAAAATTAGCAGGGGCCAGAAAATTATGCGTCCAAATCGAAAAGTTGCAAAAATTTTCTTTAAAAATTCAGACATTGCTATAATTTCAGGCATACACAAAATGACTCTTGTTCAAATCTATAAGAAATCTATTAATGATTTGCAACAATTTACGCTATTTTTATTGTATGATTTCAGTCAAAAATACTATGTAAATTTCGGCCACGGCGGACCTGATGCGTCACTATTTGAAAAAATAAATGAATGCAATAAAAAACTAAACCAAAAAGGAATTGCCCAAATACGTAACTATTACGTTGAGATGTGGACATTCTAAGTAATGTTTTAAAAATTGTGCCATTACAAAACTTTTTACCTATCAGCAAGGACAATCCTAGTCTTAGTGGCATTTTCAATGGTAAACTTGGTTCTACCATCCTTGCCAGCTAAACGGCCGATAGCCCGTGACAGATGATCACCCTTGAGCGGCTTCACTGAAAGAAATAACAATAATATAGCAAAGTTTGCAACTTTACGACTGCAAATTTACTTAATACAGTAAGGAACAAATACACAATGTCCTCTATAAACTACAGCATCCGAGGTTCTGCTCTTCGAACATCCAATAACCCTCGACAGACCAGAAATGGGCGGGCAGGGTTTCGCAGATCGTGTCCTGCACATCTGCAGAGCGGGTCTGCCACCTACTAGCCTCTAAACTAGCCTTCTTTATTGATTTCGCAAAGTCACAGCAAAAACAGTTAGGATGGTTTCTGGTCAGGAACCAGCGCGCCTTAATCGCAGTCAGCCAACCAACAAAATACATTCTTGAAAAATCAAATCAAAGCATAAAATGATTAAAATAAAAATTAGAGACCGGTCTGAAAGTCTGCTCAAAACAAGTCTGTGTTTTATATAGTCAGAGGGGGGAAAAAACAACGATTTTCGAAAGAAGGTTATTACTCGCTACAGACTGTAGCTAGCAAGACGCTTTATATACCAGCATGTAGGGCTTGGCCTGTACTTTCTATACCACCAGTAAAATCAGCATTCGGTTGTACTTCTAGTAGGCTAGCCTCAATATAGACCATCTTTTTTTCCCCCACAAGTGGGGGAAAAAAAAGATGAGGGTGAGAAAAAAAAGATGGCACCAAATTTCGTTCCTTCACCACCATAGCAGCAGATAAATGGCATTTAAAGGCATAAAACGCAATATCTACTTCTAACAACTCGTTGCCGGCAGCCAGGCTTAGTATTATCCATCGTAAATGCCAAACTTAGTAATGAGCTAACATTGCTAGGAAATTAAGATTTTTGGTCTACAAAATCTTATTTTTTCCGGTAATTTATAATTTAATCGCCTTTTGTGTTAACTTGCAATGATAAAATACACCATTTTGCAATATTAACCCGCAAGAAATTGAGTGTTTTATTTATGATGGGTGGCAAAATCGCACAAAAGTGTTCAGGGGTCATCCATTTCGGGTGGAGTCTTTTGCATATCCACACTTGTGAAACTCTCTGGAATGTCCACAGTTCATAATATCACAAAAATATTGTTTATGGACCCTAATTTTCTTGTTATCTGCATGATTTACCCCCCTGGGAATATTTGCCAGCATTCCTCCACAGGGGCAGGTCATGGCTCTTTTCGGCAGCGGAAGGTCAATTGGGGGGTATAACAGTTCAAATGAGTAAACAATTAGTCGTTATTTTTGCTTAAATCAAAAAAAACGAAACTGCCGGCAAAAAAGCACACCGTTGTTTTTTCCCCCCTCTGGTGCAAAAAGTGTGGGGGAAAAAAGATGATCACTATTTCTCAACCGTGTGACCTAGCGAAAATCCGACTAGCCCACGTTATAGAGCACATCCACAAACCCCTTCATGCACAAAATGACTCCTGTAACTATTACCAGTAAGTTGGCATAATCTTAGAAAATTTGAAAAATCCTTAGGTTTTTGGACAATTTTTGGGTGTCAACTTCGGACCCATGCCACACGAAGGCTCAATCGACAGGAACGGTTATTTGTATTATGATCTTAAAGTACAAGACTTGAACTTTCATTTGCACTAGATTTTGTATCTCTATCTTATACCAGTCGAGCAGGGTGAGCCGTTGTTTTTTTCCCCCACTTTGCCGGTGATGCTTTTTTCCCCCCTCTGACTATACTCAAGTCTGCAAGCCTGCACAAAAGTCTATATACACTTTATACCGGAGACAGCAATGTGCAGTCAAAACTAAAATAAAAACTAATTATAAATTACAAGGTACAAAATACACAGAGCTAGCATGTTAAACGCACCCCAGAGCTACGTAACCCTGTAAGTTAGTAAGACACCCATTTATCCAGTCCATAGCGCAACAAAGCGCCCAACCACAAATTTGATTTTACATATCTTCATGGATTAGGAAAACACCTTGCACAAACCCCAGCAAATCAGTATTCAAAGAAAAACTTAAACTCACCATCTCCTATCTCAAAGGATTCCACAAATAGATCATCTAACCGAACCAATGCCAGTGCATCCTGAAACAGAAGCAAACCTAAACCATACACCTAATACACATACACAACTAGAAACTCTAAATCAAAATAAATACAATATATACAAAATGCATATATATCAAATAAAAAACGTCTGCTAAATGACAGCCCTCAAGTGTGCATAACTCCACTATCGCTTGAAAAGAACGGTTGTATCTTTTTCAAGCTATATATATTTTGTATACATTACAACAGCCTATATGACACTGACTCAAAATGTCCATGTCTCGTTTGTCAAGACAAACTTTGTGTCGGGGCTTCTACTAGACACTATTGGGTTAATCTTAGTGCTTGTCGCTCAAGAAATAATAATTTGATCACATCCGGAATGGCAAGCTTCGGACGTCAAAATACTAAAATCTACTATAACTCACGACAGAGCAAAGCTAGAAAAAAGATTCCCAAAAACGTAGAATTCAACGAGACACAACTATACTGCGGTTGCCCAACTGTCAGAAAATGGAACAATATGCTCAAAGCGGAAATGTCGAGTTTTTGAAACGGAATTGCGCAGAGGGCGTTAGAAGATTAAAAGAACCACCTTGTTGGAAAGTTTGATGAAAGATAAAATGTCACCCCTTCGGCCACGAAATCCTGGAATCGTTAGTAGTGCGTAAGCGTACATAAAAGACCCTTTGACAAAACAAAGCAACCACTCAGCAAGTACGTCCCCATACTTACGTCAACATCAAAGCCGAGAAGAAAGGCCTTGACGAAATCAGCGGCTTTCTGCAGAGCATTGTCATGACTGGTGGACTTGCTCGGCTGAAAAGAAACACGAGCGAAAAATCAAACAAGTATAGTATTGTGTATATGTGAACACAAGATATATACGTAATTAGGGGGAGCGCGATAGCGCTCCCCCTAGAATAGGGAAAATTTGACGCAATGTGTATAATCTGGACATTGTTTGGCCTGTGGCCAGCGGAGGAGTGGACCGATCGGGCTCAAACTTGGTGTGTGAAGAGCCTGTGGGCAGGGGTACATGCTGTGAAAATTTCAGCCGGATCGGCCGGGTAGATCTTGGAGATATTAGAAAATTGGCCCCCCGCGCAGGTCGCGTTTCTCTCCATTTTTTCTCCCCAAGGGTGCAGGTCGAAAGACCCTTCACAGCCGTCCTATTTCAGGTTTTTTTGTACAGAAAGTTCCGCAATTCCGGGGAAATTACTTTCCGCGGTTCCCGAACCCCCCCCCCCCCCCAGAATCTGGCCCCACCCCCCGGTGGGACCCCCCCAAGTCACCCCCGAA
>JASAND010031115.1:0-43709 GCA_030248195.1 Trissonchulus latispiculum
TATGCTTCATTCAATTTTTGTGTACTCCTGGACACTTATAATTTTTGTTGGGCTGCTAACATTTATTGGATTACATATGCTCATTTATTCTTATTCTATTTTCTACTGTAGCTTATCTTTATTTGTTTATCACTTATTTCTTTATTTCATTATTATATATATTTATCTTATCCTGACTTACCCTTATTCTTAAATATTCATTTATTCCCATTATCAGTTTTTGGCTCCTACGACATGGATCTGTACGTTCATGAAGGTGGCGACGGACAAACATTTCTCACACAGAGAATCAGGTCAGAACCAAGAGTGTATTATAGTAAGAGTACGACACTCTTGCACTGGCATGAACAAATCATGCTAGAGTATGCTCAGTGTCTTATACCTCAGGGATTTTCCCCCCATAACTTCCGGGGGGGGGTCTAACACTATCTACACGCTTTCATATAAGCGTGCGTCTGTCAGCTGATTATTTGTTAGCCTAAGGCTTCGGGTGAGCATTTATTAGTAATTTTAATTAATTAATAATAACTTTAATTAGGTTAATGCAATTAGAAAACTAACTCAACATGCAGTAAAAACTACTTTGCTCTTTCCAACAATATAAAAATTGTTGCAGATTACATTCCTTCGAATTTTGTATTATTAATTAATTAAAAATTACTAATAAAATGCCTACTGTAAGCCCTTGGGACACAATGGGCCAATCAGCGAGCCGACGCTCACTGTATATGAAAGCAGTATAGATAGTGGGAAGTAGGATTTACCCCCCCCCCGGAAATGTTCCAGGCAGGGGGGTCCCAAGTTAACGCACCGAGCATACCTTCCCATGATTTGTTGTACTAGTGCTAGAGTGTCACCTCTTACCATATATTATACACTCTTGTCAGAACAGACTTGTTTTACGAATGGGTATTAGTCATGAGAAAATGTATGAGACTATCTCAAACTGCAATGCTAACGTTTTTCAAATTGGGCACTAGAAATTACACCAAACTATGAATAGTAATAAATTGTGACCGTCTGAACTAAAAAGACTCACAATCAGTTCCCCTTTCAATAAGTATACTTAGTAATAAACCTTAGTCAGGGGGCCACTAAAATCTACTTGCCCGACTTTGACCGATTGGCCAACTTTTTGTAGTACTTGTCTATAGGTGTGGTCCAAAAATATCAGGTACTGAGATCTTAGCTGCCTTCCAGCCATGGCAAGCCGTCGCGTTTTATATGCCCGACCCCCATTTTTCATAACTTTGTACCAACATTAGCTGGCCCAAAATTTCTACTGACTGCTAGGCCTAAGCTTTAAAAGCTGCCATTTGCCAATAATATTTGGCAATTATACCCCTACCTAATGAAAAATACTAGACGTCTGTGTCGATATCCCGCATCTAAGGGAATTACTCTTTTACAAAGTTGAGATTTCGGCAAAAATTTAATTTTTGGCTAACGAAAAGGAAAATTTTGTTACTGGTGCGAGCTATAAGGCTGTAATTTGGCATAAAATGGGAAGCCCTATAGGAGTACTCATTTGTGCAAATGGCAAGAAATTCTGCCGCGTGATAATTTAATCTTCAAAAATTTCCAAAAACGCCTTTTTTGGGCAATAGTACCTAGAAAGTGAAAAAAATTAAATTTTGTTGAAATTAAAATTTTTTTGAGATATTGCTCAGCACAAACACAACACAACAGTTTCAGCTCGATTGCTGAAGGTTTGCGACTTCTATGGCTGCGCGGGAGCCTCCTTGCACAGATCCGACAGACTGAAAATTGCGGTTTCAGCAAGTTTTGAAGCTTAAAGTTGACGCAAAAATTTTTTCATGCTGCAGAATTTCTTGCCATTTTGGCTGAAATGAATATGGGGCCTCCTTTTTGCCAAAATTACAGAACCTTAAGCTCGCCACCAGTAATAAAATTTTCCTTTCGTTAGGCAAAAATTTTTTAAATTTTGCCGAAACTTCAACTTTGAAGAGTAATTCTCTTAGTTCTGAATTGAAGACTAAGACATCCTAGGTATTTTTCATTAGGTAGGGGTATAATTGCCAAATAATATTGGCAAATGGCAGCTTTAACGCTTGGGCCTAGCAGTCAGTAGAGTTTTAATTATTTATGTTGGTAGTTGTGAAAAATGGGGGGTCGGGCACATAAACGCGACGGCTGCACATGGCTGGAGGACAGCTACAATCTCAGGACCCCATTTATTTTCTACCACGACCCGTCGATATGGAGCCGAAAGGAGGCGGCAGGCCAACTGGACAAAAGTCGGAACCGAATTCAGTAGCTGTAAGGTGCTTGTTTCCTTTCGGTTATTTTTTGCCACATACGGGCTTTAGTCCGTCACGTAGGCTAAAACTTACTAAATAACCTTTTCCCTGCTCTTTAACTTTCTGGGGACCAAGTCCAGTATTTTTAGACCAAAAAGATAAAAAGTTTTGGTTTTTTGCCTTAGGCTCCCAATAGAGGTCAAGACACTGATTATTGGCTGTAATGGCTGGAAAAGATGGGACACGAAAATGACCGTTTGTTGTTACTCGTTAACCTTTGGAGCTATGTCCAGTGTGTTAAGTCAGTATAAGCAACTAGTGCCAAAAAATGGCCAGTTTCGATGAAATCAGTTTTTTTCAAAATTACTGCCAGATGTGTTAAGGAAAAAGTTGGCTTATTTATACTCAATCGATACAGCGTCCAAATGCCACATTTTACTGAATGCCTATTAGCTGGATCTTTATTGCTTTAGATAGAGATTTGGCCCGAAACCATTTCGATCATTTTGTTTCGAACATCGATTTCTCAAAAACTACTCGACGGATTCCGGAGATTTTTGACAGAATTTTAATTCGTACTTCTGCGGAGAGACGTTTTTCTTGGTTTGGGCTAAAACGTATAGAGGAGCAAGAAAACTCAATGCGAATTTGCGAAATTTCGTGTTACCGTGCGTTTGGCCGATTTTCTCGACCGTTGAGACCTGCTGAGCCATATCCTAAAAAACGTCCCTCGGCCCATATGACCTTCATGTAGTGGCACAAAAAGAACTTTTGGCCGATTCTTCAGATTTAACAAATCGATGTTCAAAAATTTTTGGTCTCTATTCATCCTGTTAGATGTCAGAAAATTTCTGCTGTTTTTCGCTAATTTTACCAGTTTTGTAAGCTCAAGTGAACGCTCAGATAATAAGCTGTAAAACTGTTGTATAGAGCTCTTTCCAACTCCCAAAATTGCAAAAGTTATAGCGTTTCAAAAAATCACCATATCACACTGCACAAAAGGTTACCACCGCCTTAAGGGAGGGAGGGGGCTACTAAAATCTACTTGCCCCGACTTTGTCCGATTGTCCTACTTTTTGGCAAAGATATAGAGCATGTGCGTGGTCAAAAAGTATATTGGATACTGAGATCGTAGCTGCCTTCCAGCCATGTCCAGCCGTCGCGTTTATATGCCCGACCCCCATTTTTCATAACTATGTACCAACATTATTATTTAAAAATTTCTACTGACTGCTAGGCCCAAGCTTTAAAGTTGCCATTTGCCAATATTATTTGGCAATTATACCCCTACCTAATGAAAAATACTAGACGTCTGTATCTTATCTGCATCTATGGGAATTACTCTTCAGAGTCGAAGTTTCGGCAAAAATTTTAAAATTTTTGGCTAACGAAAGGAAAATGCTATTACTGGTGCGAGCTACGTATAAGGCTTTAATTCGGCATATGCAGAGGCCCTGTTGGAGTACTCATTTGTGCCAAATGGCAAGAAATTCTGACGACTGAAAAATGTTTTATGTCAACTTTGGGCTAATAATCTTTTTGGGCAATGCTCCTCCAGAAATCGAAAAAATCAAATTTTGAAATCAAAATTTTTTGTGAGATATTTTAACTCAGTACGGTTGAAAATACATCGACATCAATTTCAATTCGATCAGTGAAGGTCTGTCACTTCTAAAGCTGCAGAGAACTTCTACTCAGGATACGCCAGACTAAGAATGTCGATTTTGGCAATTTTTGAAGATTAAAATCTGACCTAAAAATTTGTCAGGTGGCAAAATTTTTTGCCATTTGGCACAAATGAGTGCTCCGATAGGGCCTCCTTTTATGCCAAATTACAGCCTTATAGCTCGCGCCATAAATAAAATTTTCCTTTCGTTATCCAACAATTTTTTAATTTTTGCCGAAACTTCAAATTTGAACAGTAATTCCCTTAGATGCAAATAAGATAGAGACGTCTAGTATTTTTCTGTCGGTAGGGGCACATGTGCCAAATCACACTGAAGAAAGGCAACCTTGCAGCTATGTTAGGGTTTTGCAGCTAGCATAAATTTTCAATTAATTATGTTGGTAGTTGTGAAAAAAAGGGGGGTCGGGCACATATGTGCCCCTATCTGCAGAAAAATCTAGATGTCTCTTATCTGCATCTAAGGGAATTTCTCTTCAAAGTTGAAGTTTCTTCAAAAATTTAAAAATTGTTGGCTAAAGAAAAGAATATTTTATTACTGGTGCGAGCTATAAGGCTGTAATTTGGCATAAAAGGAGGCCCTATAGGAGTACTCATTTGAGCCAAATGGCAAGTAATTTTGCCGCTTAACTTAAAATTGCCCTCATCTTTTGGAAGTAATCTTGAATAAACAGATTTCATCGAAAACGACCATGTTTGAGCGCCTTATGACGTAAGGGCTTCACTTTTGGCCGATTCTTTGACCACCTCAGACTTCGCTCATTTTCACATGTATTTTATAGCTCCTGGCACATGGCTCCTCAGAACAAGACAAGTGGGTTTTGGGTAATCCTCTTCCCATCGTACTGTAGAGTCCTCCAAACGTGACCTTGCCATGAGTTAAGCATAGGAAAATGAGAATAATAGAAAAAACAAGGTTAAAAAGTTGGTGGCAGAAAAATGTTTCGCTGTATGAAAGATTGCGTACATGTTTTCACTACAGACTAAAGACATACTATAGAAAGCAAATAACTCTTCCGCTATAATTATGTAGATCACTCTTTTCAAAGTAAAAATTGAAAAATCGATGCTTTTTGAAGCATGAAAAACAGGACTGGTATAACATTTTGGTCAAACCTGCACAATTGGCAAAAGCTGCAGAAATCGCTCATAGCTGGTTGACTCTGCCAATAAATAGTATTTTTATGAAAGTAGTCGCTAATTTCTATCGACTGTATGGAGCTAAAAAATTCAAAACTTGCAAGTTTTGGCAGAACAGTGGCGATACTATGGATATGTACTTAAACACACCTGTGCATTACTTTCACAAATCGTTGCAGTTGAATAAATTTCTGATCGTGACGCAAAAGTTCAAATTTTTGAAATGAAAATTTTTAAGTTTCCCAAGGGGGGACTAAATGGGACCAAAGTTTTGTCTTAAATTTAGCTAAACAGGTGTACATACAGAGGGTTTTCTGGACTGCTGAACGCAAGTCTGAAAACAGTTTTTGGGTCCAGCTTTCCGTTAGCTCAATAAAAAGTAAAGTTGTAGGTAAGCTTAATATTGCCTGAACTAATGAAAAGCTGAATCGAAAAACTGCTCAGCGCCCCAGACAACTCCTGTATGCAACTTTTCATCAAAATCGAAGACAAAAAAGTTTTCGGTTCCCCCATGCAAATCGAAAAAATCGAATTTTGCAAAATCGAAATATTTTGCGAAATTTGAACTCGGCGAGGTGGAAAACATATCTATGCCAAATTTTAGCTCATTTGGTCAAAATTTAAGAAATATAGGGGTGGGGGTTATCTCGAAAAGTCCACCTTTACCAATTTGCTAAAATGACAGTAGTAGGAGCGTCCTCATACCTTTCCACCGTAGTGGTACCCAACAATTTACGCAGCTGACTCGTACCACCAACCTTAAGGTCGCTGATTTCAACTGTCGCCTTTAGACCAATAAGTTCAAATTTAATTTGCATATGAGAGATGAATATTACCAGGAAATACAGTTGAAGCCATTCTTTGGCCGTTTTCCATCTGTGAGGTAAGCCCCCCTGTATTCTCTATAGCAGGTACAATGTTGCGCCCAGTTGGAATTTTTCATAGTTACTTTGACGAGAAATATTTTGGAAGATAGTTAGAGAGACTAAAACCAGGATCGCGTTCAAGAAACATTTTAAAAGTTAAGATTTGGTTGAAGCAGTTGGTCGTCACACTGCACGGAATCAGCGTTTCGACACTTATTGGAAATTTATATGAAATTACTGGAAAAACGCCGCTACCCAAATTTTAGCAGCACCCTTGGCAAGAAAATGTGGAGATGAAACGACGCCACTTCAGAAATACTGAAAGTATAAATAAGACCAAGAGTTTATAATGCCAAGACTAAGACACTCAGCTCTTCCTAATAGAATCAGCTTGCGAGATGCACGAAACACTACGGCCGAAATCTCGGGGGGGACTTCTCTGCATGTAAACATACAACGCTGACATTTTTAAAAACGGGCATTTTCGACAAATTAAATACTATAACTTTAGCTAAGAAAATCGTACAGCAATAATTTTTATATCATTATGTAGCGTAGAACGAGCTTTTTTCATGATATAAAAATTATATAGTTCGGTGTAGGCAATCTCTTACAAAACCGGCAATAAAGCATCCTTGGCACGAAGATTCTGAGAATTTCAACATTTCTTAGAAATGCCTTACGTTAAAATTATTGCTGTACGATTTTCCTAGCTCAATTTATAATATTTATTTTGTCAAAAACCCCCGTTTTTAAAAAACATCAGCGAGCGTTGTATGCTTACACGCTGAGAAGCCCCCCGAGATTTCTACCTTAATGTTTCGAGCATCTTGCAAGCATCTTGCATTGGGAAGAGCTGAGTGTCTTACTCTTGGGGCCTTTTCGCGCGCGAGTTAAAAGAGTTAAAATTAACTCGATCCTTTTCGCGCCAGGGTTAAAAGAGTTAAATGAGTTAATTTTAACTAGCTGGGGTTAAACGAGTTAAACGCTTTTTAACTCGGCGCTCGCGCGAACAGGGGTTAAAATTAACTCGTTTAACTCTACCTGCATTCGCGCTCACATAATGGGTTAAAATCCACGGAGTTAATTTTAACTCAACCCCTTTTCGCGCGCGAGTTAAAATTAACTCCTTTAACTCTGCAGCAACTTTTTCCATTGAATTTTAACCCTCGATGCGGCACGGGGGTTAAACGAGTTAAAAATAAGGCAGGTCCTATGAAGTCACTACAGATCAACTAAACCAAAAGTAGTATTTTACTTAACATTTTGGCTTATTTAATTTGCTAATACAAGAATTTTTTACAAAAATCTTTAATCTTTTCGATTCTGAACAAATAAGTAGCTGTTACTGCATTTGTAAAATAAGTAGTGTGGAATAATAATTGTATAAAATGTGTTGAGAAAAGCTGCGAAATTGATCCTATGAATTACACTATGAAATGCTCAAAGTTATTCCTTTTATGTGCTTTCAGTTTGGCTAGCTTTGATTGGCTGTTTCAAAACACTTCCAGGCTTGATAGGCTAGCGCTACTTCAGAGAGGCGCTAGCTGATTGGTCGGTGCATACACTCTGTTAGCTTATTAGTCTTCAATTCTTCATGACTGTTTCTTCATTAATAGGGTCTGTCTAAAAAGCGGAAGCGGAAACGGAAACGGAATCGAGGTCTAAAAAACGGAAATAAAAGCGGAAACACGGTCTAAAAGGCGGAAACCGAAACGGAAAACGGGTCTAAAAGGCGGAAACGGAATCAGAGCCCAAAAAGAGTAACAGCATGTGGAAACTGCTCAAACATGTGATTAAATAAATAGAATTACGGTCTATTTTTTGGAATCAAAAACCAAATGCTAAAAGCCTGAATTGAATAACTTGTAATGAATTGTAATTGAATAAACAAATAAATGGTTAAGTAAACTTCGTCGACAGTTTTCAGGGTATGTGTCGATTACTAATTCATTATCCCAGCACCCCTTTCAATTGCCAACCATTTCCAGGTAAAATCGAATATTAGCTCTGTGTATAAAGTTCTGTTTGTCCAAAAAGTAATTTTTACTAGTAAATTGTAGTCAGACTTCGGTAAAAAGTAAAAAGACGATAACTTTAGAAATGGTTGCCGTTAAAAGGCCAGTTGGGATAATCTTTCCATAACGGATATATTCGATTTAAACTCGTTCAAGGATTGATTTTGTATCCTGCAGTAGAATTTTGAAATGCGGAGAAATTAAAATTTTCCAATTCCATCTTTATTTCTGATATTTCTTTTGATTAGTCTTACATGTTTAATAAAATCATTTAATTTAATAAATTTATCCCTATCCATTATTTATTACCCATTAAATGTCTAAACATTTGTTCAATTATGGCCAGATTTCTCCAGATATGTATATTTTTCGAGTTATTATACATTCATTTTGTATGAAATTTGCTTTAATCAAAGCACTGCAAGTTTACTATATGCGTAACACGTTGCCGGCAGAATGCCAATGAAATAAGGTTTTTCATTGGGTGTTGTAACACAGCGCCCTCTAGCGAGAGAAATATCTGGAACACACTAAACGTTTCCGCTTCCGCTTTTTAGACTATTTTTCCGTTTCCGCATTTTAGACATAGTTTGGTTTCCGCTTTTAGACTAAATTCCGTTTCCGCATTTTAGACCAGGTTTCCGTTTTCATTTCCGCTTTTTAGACCCAGTTTCCGCTTACATTTCCGTTTCCGTTTCCGCTTTTTAGACAGACCCCATTAATCAGCAGAACAAATATAAAGAGAAATAAGCAGAATCCGTAATCATACCATTTTTCATGATGTATCCCTTCCTTAAATTGGTTTTATGGATCCCTGCTCGATAACAAAGCACTATCTATATATGTGAAAGCTATCATGACTGACATCGTGTATTGCAGATAGCGTTCAGGGAGCAGCAACTTGTTATATTAAGCTTTGCTGTGTGCTATTATGCAAGATAAATTAGTGTTTCCAATATAATTCCACTCGCGCCCCCTTTAATTTTGTATAGTCGAACATTTTACCAAAGGCTACCAATTTATCTACTTTAAGTTTAAACTTTGGCTAGAAAAACCTATCCAATCAAATTGCTGCGATTGTCTTACGTTAACTTTTTGTTAACGTTTGTGCGCCCTTTAGAGTGTGCCTTGCTGATAGTAAATGTAACATTTGCGCATAGATGCTTTAAACTGTTTAATCTCTACAAAATAAGGAAAAACTAGTATTCAACTAGTAGCATCTTGGTAGCATATAAAAATATTGCACAAAAGAGGAATCTTAAACCACCGAAATTCATTCAAGACAAGGCGGAAGCATTGTTTACCTTTTATGTTGATCACTGCTTTAAACTTATTTGAACGCGTACATGAAAAGAACAAAATGGAATGGGCAGAGAGTTTTTTTTTACAGCCACCTCACCCCAGTCGGTGCTCCGGTTAGGGGTAGTGCCAGCTTAGAACGTATGCATTTTTGAGGGAAGGGGATGCTGACACTGAATAATTGCCATAGCAATTACCCGAGGTGTTCTACAAGGCTATCAGAGCGTCCATTACGTCCACCGTAATGGAGGTGCTGTGGTAGCTCCACCAGACAGGCGGCCACCCCTTGACAATCTCGGTAAATTGCCCAGGAGGGATATATGAAATAGGGTGCTAGAGCTTATTTTTTGTTCAAGCTCTAGACTTGACATGATCCTCCACTTGTAGCGCAGTAAGAAACCACTGCGCTACGGGAGGTTCGGGCAGAGAGTTAAACGAGTTAAAATTAACTCTTTTAACCCCTATTCGCGGACTCAGCGAGTTAATTTTAACTCTCCCGATTTTAACTCGTTTAACTCTGCTAGTTTTAACCCTGCTAGAGTTAAAAGAGTTAAAGCAGGCAGGGTTAAAATTAACTCGCTGAGTGCGCGAACAGGGGTTAAAATTTTTAACTTTAACCCTTAAATGCATAAGCTATTTTACCGACGTTAACGCATAACCTGGGTCAATTTGACCCAACACTATTTTTATCTTCGTGGAGCACGCTTTGCTGTCACAATGCTACCAAGAGCTACAGAATAGCTTGGCAGTCACTGGAGAGTTGATAAATTCAGTCTAATCGTGGAATAGCAGCTGAAAACAATTCCTATTCAATATAGCGAAGGTCAGGCGCTAATGGCGGTCAGTCAAAATAGCGATAATTTTAAACCCCAAAATCATCCCATAGTGTTATTTCTAAAAGGATAATAGCTTAAACATCCTTTCCGAAGCAATTACCACTGTCGATTCAATTCTGGCCAGGAATAGCTAGGACCCTATGAAATAGCCCGGTTGGGACCATACTACCAGCTCTTATGGGATACCTAACATAGTGTTTTATATCTGGCTGCTGTTGATACTAATTCTATAATTTGTCAGACGTTGTCCTCTTACTACACAAGCCTGTTCAGGACAGTCAACATAGGCCTTGGGCACCTAGCAGAGTAGTCCTAGTCACCTTGCTGCCAAAAGAATTCTGCTTCGTTTCCAATGCGAAAAATAGGCAAAACTGGATGAAATTTGCCACTATTGTGCACAAATTCATCAGCTGAGTCAAGAAAACGCTGCTACTTGTCACACAGAAATCAAATTTGAGTGTTGCCTTGTGAATTTCATGAGCTGGGTCAAATTGACCCAGAGGATGATTATTGAAAATATTTTCTTCTGGCCAGAAACAAGAATTCTCCTGCAACTTTGTCTTGGTTTTTAGTTGTATCAGAGACTTTTGAGAGATGTCACAAGAAGTCGCCGGATAAAAAGCCATTGTACGCTGTACACAGCTGATTAAACAAGCGGGTGGGTCAATTTGACCCAGGTTATGCATTTAAGGGTTAACTCGTTTAACTCTACTGGTTTAACTCGCGCGCGAAAAGGCCCTTGGTATTATAAACTCTTGAAACTCAGTCTACTTAAAACCGATTTACTAGTTTTAGTAAGAAAGAAGTTTTACTTTCATGCTCTGGTTTAAGAAATCATCTGGGTAAAATTACCTGTACCAAGAGTACATAATTGTAAGAGTAAGAAATTCTTACACAAGCATGTATAAATCATGCTAAGTATGCTCGGTTCATTAACTCCCCCCGCCCCCGTTTACACGTTTTTAATATAAGTGTATGACTGCTCGCTGATTGGTCCATTACCCTAAAGCTTACTGTAGGAAATTTATTAGCAATTTTAGTTAATTAATTATAACTTTCATTAGTTCAGAGCAATTAAAAAACTAATTTTTCCTGATCCATTCATATTAAAAGTGTCGCACACTGCATTCCTACGAATTATTGTAGTGTGCAACAAGTTTTATATCATTGGAAAGAGCAGAAGAAATGCTACAAAGTTGTCGAATTTATAGTATAATTTATAGTATTTATCATAAGTTATAATTAATTAATGAAAGTAACTAATAAATTACCTGCAGTAAGCTTTAGGCTAATGGGCCAATGGGCGAGCAGACACATTTATATGATAGCGTGTAATTAGTACTAAGTGGGACCCCCACCCCCGAAAGTTACGGGGGGGGGTCGCAACCGATCACACCTAGCATGATTTGCACATGCTAATGTAAGAGTTTCTTACTGTTACTGTTATTGCTATTATGTACTCTTGCCTGTACCTACTAAATGAACTCACACCTTGGGCCAATAAAATGCATTCTGTTTCTGGTCACCCGATCCCGTTTCTGCTCCAGGAAAAGGGGTCCTCTTCTTATTCCCGATGCTGAATTTAGTCACTTCCAAGACATTTGAGAAAAAGACCAAAGTTGCTCAAAGGCATTTCCCTGACTTTTTGACGTGGAGTGGTCCTCATATAAAAATAGTAGCGAGAAAATTGGAGTCAACTGTTTGAAAATCTCAAACGACCTCAAAGCGGTCTTGAAGGAATTGAAGCAGTCAGTCAGTAATGTTTAGAAAACAGTAAATCAATAAAGTGGCAAAATCGGTATGAAAAGCAATTTGAAAGAGATGCGCAATTGAGCAACCACAAGTCGCTGAACTACTTAAAACTTAACAGAAGATTGCTATTCTCACTTACACTAAATCAATTCAATCAATTCTGATTTGCATTCTGCAAAGCCCAATAGTGGAGACAAATATACACACAACACATACATACAAATAAGTCGACTTATTTGCCTTTGGTTGTTGTATCTGTATCACCATTCAGTTAAGGATATCCATGGATGTGAAGACTGCAATCTCAGCAGTATGGATCCAAAGCACAATCAACTGAAACAATCTGAAAGCAATGAACAAATCAGAAATTGGCTGCTAAAACATGAACATGATTAATTAATCATGTCCTCATATTTGAGACTTTTATTATTGAATCTATTGAAGCACAGCATCAGACGAGGAATTTATGCAATCAAGTTGGGTATTGCCAACAGACATGGACACAAATGTCGATCGAAAAACACTTCTATATAAGTTATACAACACGTATAATCAGCTTTTCTAACTGCCAAATGTCACAAGGGCCGCAGTGCAAAGACAAATTTACAGGAAAATTTCGTGGACTTTGAAAACTGGGATTTAATTGTAAACTTTTCAAGATTACAAGCATTAGTGTTGAGCAAGTTGCAATAAAAATGGGACGCCAATAATAGCTAAGAAGCGCGTAATTGCGAAATAACCAAATCCCAATTAAGCAGACAACCAACAAAAAACTTTCACATGTACTAATCATATTTTGACCAATTCAATTTATTGTACAGCATCAACCCAAGATCCATAATGGAAATCTTTGTAATAATTTTGGGAGCATAATTAACACAAACTATCAATTCATTAATTTGTAATAGCGTGTATCCTATTTGTTCATTTTTAGGGGAGGTCTTGGCCAACGAGATTCGGGCCGTGGCGAATCTGGGTCGGGCAGAATTTCGGAACACGACGATCGGGCCCGAGGCCATGGAACCGATTGTGACCGCCCTGGGCGAGGCGATCAACCTCAGGACCCTCGTCTTTGACAACTCATTTGTCGATCTGGAGGCCACTGACATGTGCAGTGTGATGGTTAGTTGCTGTCTATCGTGAACTGTAGCAAATGTTTCTGCCGACCACGTTGTAGCTTCTCCTCAGTGTAAGACTTAGTTGAGAGTTAACAAAAAGTCAACTCAACTGCTGTAGAATTTATGAGACTATTTGTCTAATAATTAATCATTAAATAACTTATTACTTGGCGGCTATTAGTATTTTGCTAACTCTTAGCGTTCCGCTAAGACTTATTTGCGTTTAAGTGAAGTTAGTGAAGTGAAGTGAGTTAATGCTTATTGTAATTGCTTTGGTGTGTTATAATTGCTCACTGCCTCTTTTTTAGTAGTTTTTCTTTCTTCATTTCAGCGCAACCTGGTGCAGGGCCTCATGCGGTCTCGACGGGTGCGCCTAGAGCACCTGGCCATCCGTCGGGTCGCCTTTACGGATATGGCCCGGAATGAACTGTGGAAGTATCTCACTTCCCGTGGGCTGAATGTCCACAAACACCTTCAAAGCCTGGACCTACAGGACTGTGGCTTAAACCAGGACGCCACGGTAAGCAAAGAAGCTACCAGTTTGTCTTTCCAGAGCACACAATACCATAAACCCCCCTACATATTTCATGCTTTGTTCAAATCCATTCGAACTTCGAAAATACTAATGTTATAGTTTATATTAGAAATTGTGCAATGATTGTTCCGGTGTAAACTTCTTAATTTCAGAATGTGCTGGAAGCCATTTCGGGTCTGAAGGCGCTCCGCTTTTTAGACCTTTCAGCGAATTCCATCAGGACAGTCGGAGCGGAGGTGTTGGGCAGAAGTCTTCAGGTATAAACATTGTGAAATTCAATCCTTTGGAATGGGTTGGTTTGACAGGAAAACAGTAACAGAATTACAGCAAGAGTGCATAATTTCACTATATATAAGAAGAAGAGTAAGCCACTAGAGGTTTGCGTAACGGTACTCCGACCACAATACGAAAAGTTTTCCCAGGATCTTTTCAGGAAAGCCCCCCAGGCCCAGATTCCGCAAAACTTGACCAAATGAGCTGAAATTTGGTATGGATATGTTTTCGACCGGGCTGACAACAAATATCGTAAAATTTCATGATTTCGCGGAATTCGATATTTTCGATTCGTATGGAGGACCAAGGGAAAACGAAAACATTTTCGTTGCAGTACAATTGCACATAGGGGTTTGCTGGGTCGTAGAGCATGAATCTGAATTCCGTTTTTCGATTCAGCTTTTTGCTAGCTCACTACAAGATTACATCTTAGGTTTACAACCTTAGCTTAGCATATACCTTTACAACCTTAACCTGAGCTAACGAAACGCTAAAATTCCACCATCTGACATCAGATTCGTGTCCTGCGACTCTGAAAACCCCTAGAAAGGACTTTTCTGCAACGAAAAGTTTCGATTTCCCTTTGTTCCCCAAGACGAATCGACAAAATCAAATTTCGCGAAATCAAGAAATTTTGAGAAATTTGAAGTCAGCGTGATCGAAAACATACTCATACCAAATTTCAGCTCATTTGATCAAGTTTTGAGGAAACTTGCCCTGGGGGCTTTCCTGAAAAGATCCATTCCCGTTGGGTGGGGTAGGGGGGCCAATACAGCAGAGGAGAATGGGGGAGTTTGTGTAAATTTAAAAATGGGCCTGGTTGGGTGGGGAAGGGAAGGCGCGAGGAGGCCGCCGGGTGGGGGGGGAGGATAACGGGGGGGGGCTGGTCGAGGAATAAGTGAAAGAGGACATTGGACAGCGACATTGGAGGACCATCAGTTATCAGATTCAAACAATCTTGGCCTGTCTTTGCAACCTCCACCAAACGAAGAGAACATTCGAGTATTGAGGTCGCATTCCTGTTCCGCAATACAATGAAGAGCCTGTAGTAGCTTACTCTTCTTCTTCTAATTAGCGCAAATTATGCACTCTTGATTACAGTGTTGTAATAGATAACGTAATTAAAGGTAATGAGAAATGAACAGTTTGATAGCAATCGTTATTTGTTCTTTTATTTTACACAGCATGATTGTCTTCTTTTGTTTCAGCGACTTCGAAAGTTGGAGGCGATAATTTTGGTCCGGGCCACGGGAGGAGCTGCGGCGGACCAGGAAGTTCCAGATTTCTCAGAAATCCTGGACGGCCTGGCCAGGCAGCGAAATCTGGCACAAGTCCGAATACAGGACGAAACGTTAAGAGGTCTGGGGCCGAAATTGTTTAAGGTAGGGATCACCATACAAGGGATACTGGGGGTTTGTCCATACATTAACACGGGGTCCGATTCTGGGGGGGTCTACCCCGACCTCGCCGAGGGGTCTACCCCTGAAAAATTCCAAAATTTTAGGGGGTTCTGCCCCGAAATTAGTGCAAATTGCGGATTTTTAACGTTTTCGACCAAAAATTAGTAAAAAATGACAATTTTTAGCGATTTTCAAGAAATTTTTTGAAAAAATCGCCAAGATTTGCTAAAAAATTAGCAATTTTTAGTAAAAATCGCTGAGGGGTCTACTTTTTTTTCCTTTCTGGACGAGAGGGTCTGCCCTTTTTTCCTTTTGGCTGAGGGGGTCTGCCCGTTTTTGGTCGGTCTGGGGGGTCTGCACCCCCCATTCCCCCCACGTTATCCTATGGGTTTGTCCCATGAAAGGTTTGAGAGCTGTTGTACCTTTGTTGAGGGCTCCTACCGGGGAACATGAGTAATTTTTTGAGAATTAACGTAATAATGCAAATTAGCGATTTCTTTGAAAATTGTCAATACAGCATTTATAAACATTAACTAAATCAATCTAAAATCGAAAACAGAAATACATAAAATTTCAAGTCAGGTTATACCAGCCTAACAGCTGTAATTTGAAAATGTTATTGAAAATAATTTTTGCTTCGCATTAAATTTAAAGACTGCTGTTGAATTGAGTCAATTCAGTAAAATCATTAAAATTAAATTTAATACACAATTATTAATTTTTTTACACAATTTTAAAGCTTAAAGCTTTTAAAGCTTTACAAGTTTAATGTGCATGTCAGAGCACAAGTGTCTCAATTCAACTGTAATGTTTGGCATGTAATAACGCAAAAACAATTTTTGAGCACTGATTTCTCGAAGTGTGAAAAGACAAGCGACCTGTTCAGGTTTTAAAAGAAACGTCTCCCGATTACAATATATTTGTGCTGAAATTAAAAACAGAAACAACCTCAATATTTAAAAAAATGTAAATTTTGTCAGATTTTCGTCCCAAAAATGCTAGTGTAAAGCCGTTTTCTAATTGCTTACATAAGTTGAGAGAAATCCGTGTTCAAAACAATCTGGTTGCGATTTTCAAAATTTCACATTATCCACTGCTGTGCTGAGGTAGGGATGCTGCAGAGAGCTCTCCGTTGGACATATCGTATCCTATAGGACTACAAATGTGGACAATACTTGATCGAGGGAGATCGAGGGATTAACCCTGTTGATGAAAGTTTACACTTTAGTTTTTCAAAAAATGGCCAATTTTAGACTTTGAAAGCAATCTTCACTTTTATTTGTCAAACTGTAAAGGAATCAAAAAGTACTCTGAAGAAAGGAAAGTTGTAGGACTTCTGGCCCAACTGTCTTGGATCTGCGTAATTTTTGCTACGAATATGTGCGTGATCAAAAAATACTTGGTCGTTGGTACTTAGCTGCCTTCCAGCCATGAGCAGCCGTCGTATTCGTGTGCCCTGCCCCTCCATTTTCACAACTACCAACATAATTAATTAAAAATCTCTGCTGACTGCAAGATCCTAGCTTCAAGTTTGCCATTTGCCCATGTGAGTTGGCACATATGCCCCTTATCTGCAGAAAAATACTAGATGTCTCTATCTTATATGCTACTAGGGGAATTACTGGTGCGAGCTATATGGCTGTCATTTGGCATATACAGAAGCCCTGTAGGAGTAATCATCTTGCCAAATGGCAAGAAGTTCTGCCGCCTGAAAAATGTTTTATGTCAACTTTAATCTTTAATCTTTTTGGACAATGGTATATACTCCAGAAATCGAAAAAAAATAAATTTTTTGAAATTAAATGTTTGTGATATATTTGAACTCAGCATGGTTGAAAATACACCTGTATCAATTTCAGTTTCCATCAGTGAAGGTCTGTCATTTCTAAAGCTGCTGAAAACTTCTACTCAGAATAGAAGTAGATTTTGGCAAGTTTTGAAGATTTTTAGTTGACATAAAAATTTGTCAGGTAGCTAAATTTTTTGCCATTTGGCATAAATGAGTACTCCTATAGGGCCTCTGTATATGCCAAATGACAGCCTTATAGCTCTCACCAATAATTCCCCTAGAAGCATATAAGATAGAGACATCTAGTATTTTTCTGCAGATAAGGGGCACATGTGCCCAATCACAGTGGCAAATGGCAACCTTAAAGCTAACGTCTTGCAATCAGCAGAGATGTTAAATAATTATGTTGGTAGTTGTGAAAGAGAAGGGGATCGGGCACATGAACACGACGACTGCACATGGCTGGAAGGCAGCTAGGATCTCAGTTCCCGATATTTTTTGACCACACCCATGCTCTATATCTTTGCCAAAAAGTAGGCCAATTGGACAAAGCCGGTATCGATTTTAGTACCCCCCCCCTTAAGCGGTGGAGGGTCGTCGCCAGTGAAGGGTCAGAGTAACGGAGCTGTTCCAACCCAACCCGGGGCAAGAAAAGTCCGACACAATTACTTCCAACTATGCATACAAATTCCATCACGAATCGGCCTAGTTCAGTCGGCCTGTTGGTCCGCTATTTCTGGACCTGGACTAGGCCGTCGGCTTAGCTCTACTGTGGACCAGACCGTCGACCAATAAGCTCTACTGCCACCGAAAATAGTTTCATTTAACTCGTTAATTTGCACAGTAAGTCTATATAATGAAGCGTCTCTTAAGCTGGTGGTTTCCTTTAGTGTACATTTGAACCTACATTTCAACAACTTACAATTCTTTATGAAAGCATAGATGAAACTTTCTAAATATATTATTTTGGCGCACTTTAACGTTTTAGGAACAGTCTCGCATTCTTAGGTAAAAATATAAGACATTTTTGACATTATACTCGCAGTTGGTACAGATACAGTTCGTCAAGTCAGTATTTTAGGGGTATAAAATGGCCATTTTCGAGATCAGTTTTTTCAAAATTCCTGCCAAATCGTACGGACAATTTTGGCTTATTCACACTCAATCGATAGATAACCTCATTTCATCCATGCATATTAGCTGGAGATCATTGCCAGAAGCTAGAAATTTTGCAGAAAATCCATTTATAGGCTTGGCAAAATGAATCAATTCGAAAGATGTTTGGGCAAAAGTTGTGTCGATCCCGGCCTTAAGGAAGCCTTCTGAATCATGCGGTGTAGCTGTTAAACTCAGCTGGCGCACATAGCCATAATTCGCTCCTGTTACTGTTGTTGACCGGTCAGAATTTCGTTGTCTCCGGCACTGTTCAAAGACAGCCTATTTGCGGTCTTCGGTAGACTAAACTGACAGACAAATGTGTGTGGAAAACTGCGATGACTTATTAATTTTATATTTTCGGAGTCATTATGATAAGGGGAAAAGTTTTTGCAAAATTTACAAACATTTCTGTGTTGAAGCTGATGTCTAAGCAAGCGGTATCCAAATGAAAACAAGAAATTAAGTATTGAGCGAGCAGTGGCTTTGTCAAAGCTGAGGAAGCGGTAAAGATAAAAGATTTTGAAAAATATGGCGAATTATAAATCCAAAACTTAACCGATTTTATTCGTTCATGAATCATTCTGTGCGCTATCAGATGGAAAAGTTTTACTATATAGAAATATAGAAATTTCTCAAATTCAAACAAAACCCCAAAACACACAGATATTGTAAACATTTGAAACTTTTCAAAATTTTAGATTTAACAAAAATTTTTTTTATAATCACAATCTCTGACGAGTACTAATCGGATGGATAAGTGATCGCAGTTTTCTGCACACATTTTTGTATCAGACTTCAGCTAACCAGAAAAGCATTGAAATGCTTGACTGGTCAACAACATTGTAACTAGCTGAAGTGGGAATTTCAGAAGATGCCTTGACCAAGCGCATCAATTATGACCTATTTCATAGGTGTCATCATATTCCAGCTTGATTTGAACCAATTACGAAAGTTCGTTAAAATAACGTGAACGTTAAATACGTTTTCAAAAATATCATCACCTTACAATGGAATGTACAAAAATTTTAAAGACTATGGAGTTGTAAATTAATTGGAAATTGCAGAAAACGAGCATAATAAATTGCCAATTACGCAGAATACATACAGAAAATACATAATTTCAAAGCTAGATACTGCCATGCCAAGCCGATACAATTTAACTGCCGGCTTGCTACCAGTTTCCAATTTCCAGTATTCTCAGTGTTGTGTATGTATTTTCGAGTTAGGGATAATCTAGGCATTTACCTATTCTAGATGCTGGCTAAATGCCCGAATTTGGTAGAATTGGACATTCAGTCCAATAGTTTGGCAGATGACGACTGCAACAATTTTATGGGCCAGCTCAGGCAACATGAGGAGCTTCAGGTAACACTGCCATACCGGGAGGGTTTGCTTTAATCATTGATAGGCAATAAATGATTTCGCTCACTTTCAACTCTAGCATAGGGTCTAGCTTTAAAAACAATTCTCAAAACAAAGTTCTCAAACATTTCTCGAAACGAGTCAGGCGGAGACAGACAATGTGCAGCAAGTGCTTTAGCCTGAAATCTTTAAGAAAACCTTTTCCAAAATGGTATACATTTGTTTTGCAAAATTCCTTCACTCAACAAAGCTAACTAAAGACCCTATATAAAGTTGTTGTTGAGGAAAGTTGAGGAAAGTGTGAGGTGTGTGAGAGAGAGAGAGAGAGAGAGAGTGTGTGTGTGTGTGTGTGTGTGTGTGTGTGTGTGTGTGTGTGTGTGTGTGTGTGTGTGTGTGTGTGTGTGTGTGTGTGTGCGCGTGTGTGTGTGCGTGCCGTCCTAAACAGGGATCAACACCTTTCGCAGACAGCAAAATGCTTTTCACAAATTAAATTTTGTTTACAAAACTTTGTTGTTCAGGTTTCCACAGATTTCTTGTTCATTTTCAGGTGCTGAACCTGAAGCACAACGATTTGGCCGAGCTAGGTCAATTGGCGGACTTCGTTCTGGAGTCTCGGTCCCTCCAGATAGTAAAGGTGGCCGACAACGACTTTTCAGAGGAGGCCGTCGAGCAGTTTGAGGCCAGGATGGACGAGATGACGGCGGCAGGTCTATCCCTTGGCCAAATTTTTGAGTTGGAGTAAGGATAAAATTTAGCTTTATACTAAACGTGAAATTTGGAAATAAGCAACGCTTATGAACTTAGACCTTAGATCAAAGCTTGAATTTCAAAACTTTTATCAAACATGATTTCGTAAACTGTTTTAGGTCGGCGTCCAGTGATGGCTCCAGCGTGGGCAGCGTATCCGAGGGCTCAGAGTCGGTGGACGACCCGGCGCAGAGCACCTCTGGCAGCTCGCACGCCTCTGAGGAGCTGGAAGTGGGCCTCGTTGCAGCGGAGCTCTCAGCGGAAGAGAGCCAGGAAGAAGCTGCGGGCCCAGTAGAGGAACCGCAGGATTGGGGGGTCCAGGCGGCCTTAGCCGCAGAGGAGGCCTGGATCGAGGCGGCCCAGGAGGCGGTGGAGGACCTCTCGGAGGGAGAGGATTTGGATGCCAGCTCCGCCGAAGAGGCCATGGAGGTGGATGCGCCACCCCCGGCTCCTGTCCCACCGCTGGATCTGGCTCCAAACGTTGCCCCTGGTCTCCCGAAGCCGGAAGCGCCAGAGGATCCCGACGACGTCCGCCCGGTCCGGCTTATCTCCGACCGGATTTGGAGGTACCGGATCCGGCTCAAGCTCAGGAGGATGCGCAGGATCCCTACTACATCCAACTGGAAGGTGAATACCACTTTTGTTCATTGTGATTTTTCCTTATTTCAGGGTCAACACTCAACAGTCTCTGATCGGGCAAGTTTTTGGCACCACAGGTAGGAAGCGAGCACAGACTCTGAAGTGCAACCAGTTGTTGATTGCATCAGTCTACACTAAACTTGGGAAGCATCTACATTGGACATTCTACTTTCAGACAGCTCTTCACCAGGAAACAGACAATCAATCATTCAATTAATTAATTAATCTAGCCCATTTATCTCGACGCAGAAATGTTTCTATTTAGACTTAGAACACACAGAATTGCATTAGTTCCGTCAAATGCCGTCAACTTCCTAACAGGCAGACTTCAACCAAACACGGAGTTTTTTTCTGTACATTTTCATAAAACTAAAACTACCTTAATTTACACACAAAAGCTGTAAAGGTGTCATTATTCCGACTGAAATTAATTCTACCAAAGTAGGAAATTGAATTTTCACTTCCTTAAATAACATGAAAGATATTAGCAGAAATGTTATGAACCCAAGCACCGACTGCTTAGAAATGGAGTGGTAGTTGGAAATTGCACAAGCACAAGCTAAACCAGGCTTAAAAGTGTTAGGTTTTTGTTAGGTTAAGGATACATACGTGTTAAACGGAAAAGATGTAACTGTGCAGACTACAAAATGTAATTAGACCATTAAGCTACGAAATGCAGAAAAAACGAAAAAACCTGTGCCGAACGTCTTGTCTGTCCTGTTCTGTCGTAAAATGCTTGCCATAGCTAAGTTTTTATGGACACTGTCATCGACAGTAAAACTGCCCTTGTGAAGACAACAAATTCGATGTATGATAAGATAGTATAATTATGGTAATCGAATGTGGTAATCATTACCATCTGAAGTGACAAGGACATTTATGAATATTAAACATACGCCATCTGTCGCATATTACGAGGAAAAAAGGAAACATTTAAACTTTGAAGGGATTTCATACATCATTTTATTCCTTGACTAACCATATTCGATAAAAGGAATTCATTATAGTTATCAAAAATTGTATCGTTAGTATTGAATAAAAAGTGCTGTAATCAAGTGGCTTTTATGCCAGTGTTGTCTGACACCATCATACCATTTGTGAGCTCTCATTGAGCCTAATTGAATGGTGCAAAATGCATATCGGATTCTTTCAAGGCTAAACACCGAACTTCATGCTATTTTTCCACATAATGTTTAACTTAGTTAAGACTTTTTGCACCACAGAAATTGTCTATGCAACAGCTTCCGTTCAAACCGGTCACATGATGGGCTTCACTTAAAATTTGAAAAATTGCCTGTGATGACTGCAGATGGTATAGTTGCCACGTAGCCTTACCATGATTACCACATTATCGTATATTGAATTACTGTTCTTCGCGAGCGGAATCTGCTGCAGTGGGCAGCTTTCGAGCAACCTACGGGACTTTGCGGTCGTCAAGCTGCATGGCACATAATCACCTATTCTGTTAACCTTTTTTAACAAATCAAATGAATTTTAAAATAAAACCGACATAGTTTTTAAGCAACTGAGTGTGGAACAGAAGACAAGACATTATGAAACTTCTCTTCGGTTCTTACCCGATGTCATTTCCTGTACCACTAGAAAGTGGTAAGCATCTGCATCTGTTAGCAACATTTCTTCAAACTCGAATAGCTGCTAAAGTTCCAGTTGCCATATACCATCGTCTGAAATAAAAACCATAACTTTTAAGTAATAGCAATGGACTTTTAAAAATGGTACTTGGGGGACACGCAAAATTTTTTTAAAAAAGCGTCAAGTCAAGCGCCGCTACCAGAAAATCAACGAATGTTAAGACTAAGCGGTCGAGATTTGCTCCCATCCATCAGACTGTGTGGACTTGAGCGAATGCGTCCTCTAAAATGTCACAGTTTGGGAAAAATTCAAACTGAAGTCTGGTACGATTGTGCCTGGGTGGCTCAATCGGTACAGCGTTGGCCTAGATCGCCAGAGGTTGTGGGTTCGATCCCCACCGCGGGCCCGGATTTTTCGGGTCGGAGGTGCTGCAGTGAGTGGCACATCCTGGTTTCGTTAGAGTTCTTTTATAAGTCGAAAATATGCATTTTCGATGGTTGGTGCTATGGTTCCAAAAAATCTTTTGGTCTGCCTATTTCGCTGTTTGTACAAGCTTCTGTAAACATTGTCAAATATTATAAAACACACCAATAACCAATATAAATGATTGCGCTAAAATAATCAACTTCAGAATTAGGCATAAAACTAAGATAAACATGAAACCAGATCATCGGGTCAGAAGCTGACTGACTTGGTCTGGACCAGATGTTTCCATTTTTTTTAATTTTTCTGCAAAAAATATTTTTATTTACAGCTTTTAGTTTCACTGCTCTTCGCAGATTCTCAAAATATGCTTGGTCTCCTAATAATATAGTTACCGGGTCACCGGGTTAAGAAATAGTGACCCGTGCCATTAAGGTGTCGTTGGGTTAAGCTTTGAGTATCGTTAACTCAGTACTCAATTTAATATACTACTTATTGTGTCTTTTACGTTTAAGGAAGCGGTCCGAGGAATCCTTGTTTCCTAAAGGTCCCAGCCTATAGTTTTGTGAGTTTTCAATGAATTTGACTAACATTACAGGGATAGTAGTATTATTGTGTTGTATTGGCAATACCAAGAGTGTATTACAGGAAGAGTGGGAAGCTTAGCCCTTCCTAATGGCTTGCGAGATACTCCGCACATTAAGGCTGAAATCTCGAGGGGTCCCACTTATCATTGTTCAGCATGTGTTTATATGCGTTTGAACTAAAACGCATCTGATTGGCTGATCGCTTACCTTATGTCGAATCTATGGGTTTAAGGTGACCCTGCGAGATCTTAGGGGGGTTCCGCTTAGCGTTGTTAAGCGTGCATTTATATGCAGTCGAACGGAAATACGCTGGTGAGGATTACGGTAGGCCAAGTAGCCAATTATATGCATTTCAGTTCGGCTGCATATAAATACACGCTTTAAAACGCAAAGCGGAACCCCCCTCCCCCTGAGCTCCCGGGAATGAGTTACCTTATACACACATAAATTTGCCATAAGGTAGGCGATTAGCCAATCAGATGCGTTTCAGTTCAAACACAAATATAAACAAGCAATGCTGAACAACGGTAAGTGGGACCCCTCGAGATTTTGGCCTTGATGTGCCGAGCATCTCACAAGCCATTTCCATTAGGAAGGGCTAACTTTCCCACTTTTCCTACCACCTTTTCCTCTTACCAATGATTAATGTAATTTAGTTCAGAAATCATATTTTTCTACAATTTTGATGAATAACGTTGAATTCGAATACCTATATATCAGAAAACTGGATATGATTTTTTGGAAGTACAAATTGGATATGAAACTGTTTTATCAGTTTATAGTGAAAGCAAGCAAGTCACCATTAATTTATTGTAATTCTAGGATGCGCGGATGAGGCCTTATATGGTACTGAGGAATCGCCGCGTCCTGAAGGCTCCCAGGCGGTAAGTGCTATACTAAAGGGCTACGCAGAGTACGACGCTTAGCGCTTTGAACTCCAAGTTTCGCAGAACTCAAAAGTCGGTGAAATGTGAAGCCACGTAACACTGTGGAATCAGCAACTTGTTTAAACTACCAGGACGCATATGCATGTAATTTTGACATGAGGCTAAGCGATGTCAATCAGATGCATTTTAGTTCAAACGCATATAAACAGAAGGTTCAGCGGTAAGCGGACCCCGAGATTTTGACATTAATCTGTCCAGCATTTTATCTGCTTAGTCTAGTCGGCAAAGCTAAGTGTCTCACTTTTTATATTATAAACTCATACTTAAAATTTTATTATCTTGACAAACTGATATCATTATGTAGACTGTATTATCAACTCTTAGTCTGCTTAATCATTATGGCCTCTTAGAAATATTTCTAAGAAAACTAAATTTTTTATTTCTTCGAAACTATTTCTAACTCTTAGAAACAAATTAAAATTTCTATTCACATCAAAGAATACTAATCAAGTTTGTAACAAACTCCATCGTCCATTCGTGCTATTCAGTCGGATTTGTCATTATTCTCTAGTTTGCTTCCTTTTCGTGTTTTTGCAGCTGGGCTGAGGAAATGGCCAATTACTGAAGCGGGTCATGGAATTGCTTGGGTCAGTTCAAGACAGCCTGAAACAGATCGATCCTTTCCCCACTATTATCCCGCTCTCACCATGCCGTTTTTCCTTGATTTGACCTGAGTTTGTGAGTAATTTTGCGTGGATGTTAACTTATGTGATGCTATCTTTGACTGTGAATTGAAAAGTGCTCAAAATTGGGAGAACCATTTGAAGCTTGAAAACGGTGAAAAACTCCTGCCTGACGTGACTCTCTGGCTTATCTGAAAGATACTTTGAACGGCTATTTTCTGTTTATCGAGTTAGGTCGAAAGTGAGTGAGCTCAACAAGGCCAATTAAGTTTCAGAATAAAAGTATAATTTAACAGTCTCAAAATTTCGAAACTACATTTATTGGCCTAGAAACCAGGAACTGCTATACCCTGTAGTTTTTTTATAATTTGAAATTATCACTCGGTCTGCAAATTACACCTAGTAGCTTAAGCAGCAAAGCCATCCTCAACCGTTGTGGCACCAGTAATTAAAAAAATAAAGAAACTTGCGCACGAAAGCTGCAAGTAAGGCTATTATTATCTGTCTTTCGAAAAGCCATAGCAAACAATTGCCACATAATTGCAAACAGAATTCAAACTCCACTAAAAGTTTGAAAACATTTCAAGTGTAGAATTTCCGCGCTATGCACCTGTTTTTATTAAAATTATTAAAAGCCAATATTGCATGCGAACTTTGATACGCCCAGGATGATATTGTAGAAATGTTTAAACGTTCCAAGTTCAAAGTTTGCGATTTTACTCAGAGTTGGCTCGTTCTATAAAAATAGTTAAGTTAATGCTAAGCATAAATTTGAAGGTGCCTAAAAGGATACCAAGGCAGAAAATCAGATACGTACCGTAAAAAAAGTTCCAGAAACATTCGGATTGGCAGATCAATATTACAGAATTTCGTAAATTGAAATAAAAATAAACGACGATTCATAAAAAACACATTAAATAAACACCGTACACATAAACGGAAACAAATTATTGGCAACGTTTTGTAAATTTGGCCATTGATTTTGTTTATCGTGAAAGAGGAAATCCTCATTTGCATAATTCAACAAAGCTGCCCATGCAATCACTATGGCTTGCATGCCAACTATTATAGTTACCATGTATTTTGAATTTGCTTACGTTTTAGTAATTTCTTGATATTTTAGTTGTGATAAGCCGTAATTTTTGGCATACCTTGTTGTTTTGTCTATTAATTTGTTAAGAATTTAGAGTTTTTGAATAATTTACTAATTTTTGGAATGCTACAAGGTTTTTCTGCATCATTTTCATTTCAACATTTTGTTACTGAAATCGCACTTTTTTCAAGAATCGTGATTGAGCCCTTTAAGTTAGATTGGACACGAAATGGACTGCTCTATAGTTTTGAGTCTAAAGCCATAGGAAAGCTTAAATGAGTCATTGAAGTCCGAGAAGATAGGAAGTAAATAATGTATATACTATAATAAACCGTATGTTTGATGAGATTTGAGAGATAACAACAGCATTTCATAAAGTTGGTTGCCTCAGATACGTTCGCTGAAAGCGAGCTGCTCTGCAATATGGCAACAATACAACTACCTAAATTACGAATGCACGAAATGTAATCTACGGTGTGACCCAATTTCGCAGTTGTAAAGAGAGTTTTGGGATCTTTTCAAGATAACCCACCACAGGCGCAGATTCGCAGAACTTGACCAAATGAGCTGAAATTTGGCATGGGTATGTTTTCGACCTCACTGAGTTCAAATATCGCAAAATTTTTCGATTTCGCGAAATTAGATTTGTTCGATTCATAAGGTGGGGCCAAGGGGAACCGAAACTTTTTGTCTTTGATTTTGCTGAAAAGTCGTATTTAGGGGTTTTCGGGTCTGCAGAACACGAATCTGAAATCCGTTTTTCGATTCAGCTTTTCGTTAACTCAGTATGAACTTATATCTTAAGCTTAAAGGCCGTTTCACACGATCAAAGTTTGATCAAAGATTTCTTTGACAAACTTTGACGAAACTGAACTTTGATGGAAATTTGATGGTGTGAAACACCGTCAAAGTGAGCATCAAACTTTGATGGAATCATCAGAGTTTGGTTGTTTGAAGAGCGACTCCATCAAAGAAATTTGATCAAACAGCCAATCAGAATACTGGAATAATCCAGGAGAATTTCAGTGCAGTTGTATTTCTCAGTGTTTTATTGCTGCTTTTGCACTTTCAGCTTGTGTATGCTAATTAATTCTCAATTAATTAGGATAATTAATTGATAATTGATGGCGACAAAAAATGTTTCGGTTTTCCCCCTGCCCCCCCCCTGGCGAATGTTACTGATTACTGATGGCTCTGATAACTGATTACTGATAGTTTTATGCAACGGGGTTCTGATTGAACAGAATAATCAATTCGAAAGTAGATTCAAATTTTATCAGAAAATGCATATTTATTTTGAAAGAGTTAATCAAATCTTCTTTTGTATACAATGCAACAGCAATGAGGACAAAACAATGCAGTTTTGAAGTAACCGTCCGTCAAAGTTTGTCGCCAAATGTTGGAACGTGTGAAAGCAAGACTTTGACGCTTAAACGTTGACTCAAAGTTTTTTGACAAAGAAAACTTTGACCAAACTTTGATCGTGTGAAACGGCCTTAACATTTTAGCTTATACTGAGCTAACAAAAAGGTGAATCGAAAAATTTTAGATTCGTGTTCTGCTACTCCGAAAACCCCTAAATACGACTTTTCAGCAAAATCGAAGACAAAAATTTTTCGGTTCCCCTTGGCCCCCTTACGTTTTACGCCCCCCTTACGAATCGAAAAAAAATCGAATTTCACGAAATCAGAAAATTTTGCGATATTTGAACTCAGTGAGGTCGAAAACATACCCATGCCAAATTTCAGCTCATTTGGTCAAGTTTTGCGGAATCTGCGCCTGGGGTGGGTTTATCTTGAAAAGATCCGAATTTTGTATTAAGGAATTCGAAGCCTCAAATGCACAACAATCAGAAGTGACTCCCTTTGAAACTCAGAAAAGTTTAAGAGGGGGAGAAAGAAAGAAAGAAAGAAAGAAAGAAAGAAAGAAAGAAAGAAAGAAAGAAAGAAAGAAAGAAAGAAAGAAAGAAAGAAAGAAAGAAAGAAAGAAAGAAAGAAAGAAAGAAAGAAAGAAAGAAAGAAAGAAAGAAAGAAAGAAAGAAAGAAAGAAAAAAGGGGGAGAAAAGTCAGTTTGTGGGGAAGCCGGAAACAAGCCGACCAATTAAGTTTCACTCAGATATTAAGTCTTAACTGTTTGAAAAATTAGCAATTTCATATCTGTACCAAATTCTTTGTCCTTTGTCCACAGGGCTTTACTCTGTCGTGGAGATAATGCTGACTCCTGGGAGTAAACTTTATTGTCTCGGAGCGACTCGCTGAAGCGAAATTGCTCTGCATTAAGACAGTGAAGTGTACCTGCCATTTTGTTTGGGAAAGATCAGAGATTTTCCACAGGCAATTTTCATCAGTCACTGTTACAGCCTGGAAAGTTTGCATCCAAGAACCTTTTAGGCTTGTCAGCATTGCGAAAGAAAACTGTAAATCTCTAGCAAACTTGACTGCAAATCAGAAAATTGTAGACTACGTTGCTTCAATTCAGATATTTTTTGGTTTAGATTTTTTATTATCAAAGCTGCCAGTCTTAGCTTGATATACAGTGCAGTTTCTGATCCGCTCACAAATAAAACTCTGGACATGACGGAAGACAGTTTGGCACTAATTTTACTCAAGACTCCTATTCGCCTGCTTGGCTGGTCTCGAGGTTTCGCTCCCTCTCAGACCTGGAGCCCACTTCCACAAAGGGCTCGCTCTCCCAAAGTTCGCCTCCAACACAAGAGCACACGAATCGACTCGCGCCTCAGTCTTGACTATGTCTCAGATTTTGCTCATTTTCACATGTCTGGCCCTCTGCGGAGCGACCTCTCCTGAAGGATGTTCCGACAGTCGTCGTAACACCTCAAACAATCACTTTGTGTGAGAGCCTCATTTTGTTAGGCATAACAGGTAGTTCATTGCCCCAAACATGTACCCAGAAAATGGGTGGTTTAAGTGGTTGAGGATAACCGACCCGTGACAGGATAGAATACGAATTACGGAAAACTGGGGGGAGCGACTAGCGAGGAAGCGAAGCTGATTCGTTGGGATTGTCAGTCGAAACTCCGCTTCGCTAAGAAATCGATCATCACTGGAGTGCTTGTCCTTTAATTGGCCAGTTTTAGCCTTTCAAGAATCACATCGTCAAGTTAGTTGCAGGGAACCTCTACATGATGCATCTCGGTGTGAAAAATTTGGTAATTAAATAGTGTGGGGTGGGTACTGGGGGAACTTGCACCAAAATATTTTGAGGGAGACTTCTTCAATGAGCGTAAATCAGAGTTTTCGTCAATGGTAGTAAAACTCAGTTGAACCAAGAGTATACATAACAACTAAGAGTGTAATAAGCGTCACACTCTTAGTTATTAAGGCCGGGGACATGATCTGCACGATAACGGCTTACCTCCTATACAAATTATACCCCAGTGACCCCTCCCACAAATGAGTTCCTAGTACACATTTGTGTATGCTTGTATGTTTATGTGCTGAAGCCAAAAACATTCTATCAGCCACTAGCCACTTTCGAGTTTCAACACGTAAACATACAAGCGAGTGAGCACACACAAATGTATACTAGGTACCCATTTGTGGAGAGGTCGCTGGGGTCTAATTTGTGTAGGGGGTCAGCCGTTATCGTGCAGATGATGTACCCGGGCTTAATAATTAAGAGTGTGACTTATTATGTACACATGCTTGAAATCAATATTTCAGCCCAATCTATTTCAGCAAAAAACAAAAACCTCGTAATTACAAATCTCAAATCTGTGAGATAGTATATTATAACCAAATAAGATGAAATATCGAAGGGCATGTTTTCGACCACACAGTATTTAAATTTCGCAAAATTTTTCTATTTTGTGTACTTCGAATCTTTCGATTTGTAAGTTGGACCAAGAGAACCGGGAACATTTTTCCCACTGAAAACATTTAGAGAAGAGGTTGTTGTGGTCGCACAAGACGAATTTGAAATAGGTGCTAATTTTTGTTAAATAAGTATAAGGATTACATTGTTAGCTTTAGCAGCTTTGTTTTATACTGAGCTGACAAAAAGCGGAATCAAAAAAACAGGTATTATGTTAGTCTTCTGCGACACAGAAACCCCCTGTATACATCTTTTCGGCAAAATTGAATACAGCATAATAGAATTTTGCGAACTCGAAAACTTTAATGATATTTGAAGCAGACAAAATTCAGTTAATTTGGTCAAGTTCTACGGAATCTGGGCCGTGATGATATTGCGTGATGAGATTATTATCAATTTCATGTTTTCATTGTTTCATTTTTCATCCTTCCTAGAGCAACTCTCGGCTTATTTTCGTTTGTCAATCTTTAAGTCTTATCTGCTCCATTTCGTTGCATGAACAATTGTGCATGTTTTTGTGTAATTAACAAATACGTTTTACTAACCATACTAACACATGTGACTACTAATCAAGTACTAACTACTAACATACAAAAACGGAGCAAACTAGATTGAAAGATTAGAGACAAACTAACTAAAATATAATACTATAAAAATTCTGCCTTCAAGTAAAAGTTATTAATGGTTTCTACCATTTGGCCTATTACAGACAGTACTCTTGCTTCGGAATAGAGCCCACAATTTAGATTCACAACTTTAGGATTTTAGTTTTTATAGTGAAAATTTGGGTTGAAATATTGATAGCATACATGCACGTAGGATCTGGAATCCAAAGCCACCAGGAGCCTGATGCATGGAAATTATTACTACTAAATAATTAAAGATTAGTTGATTAGTGTAACAGGAGATGCATATTAGTAACTATTAACAGAACATACAGGCTTTCCACTTTCACAATATTACGGCATATAGAACATCCCTCTAGCTCATTAGTTATTTCCAGTAAAAGTGCTACACTAAGCGAAATTTATTAGTAAGCTCGTCCCTAGCATTAGTTGTTTCCAATATACTGCTGCACTAAGCGACTGATCACTAATAATTTGTTAATGTTAACTTTTATGGAACTGGCCACGGCAGGAACGAGGATTTTTCCTCACTGCTTGGTGCCAAATCGACTACTTGTGCTAATCCCGAGCCGAGAAAAGTCGAAGGGACCACGATCAACAATTTTTAGTTCAACTGAATGTTCAAGACTGGCCAAAATCAAAGAACGAATAAAATCATTGAAGTTTACTCTATGTTGAATTTGGATTTGAATTTGGATATGAATATTTATTTGAATTTGGAATTTGAACATGTCACTTTAAAAAATGAAAAAGTGTTGGAAACTGCGAAAAGATAATGCCAGAAATTTTACTCTCATATTTTTTGGGTTGCAAACAATAAGCTCAGAGAAATTCAGCTTGTCTGCATAATTTTCTTACATTCAAACATTTTGTAAAACAGTATTACTGGTGGTATTTCAAAAGCTTTCGATTTTGTTGTACCAAGTGTACTTTCTTCCAAAGAGGAAACTATAAACTATGAAAATTTTGCTTTTTTGCTAACCTATTATATATACACGATTATTACTATATTAATATGACTGTTACTATTGTGCTGCAAAAAGCTTTTTCAAAGCTTTTAACGTTCGTTTCTGGGTTCTTACTACTCTTTACAGCATAAGTTAGAAATTAATTTTTAATTAATGAATTAATCAATTTGTTAGATCCGAACAAAAAGCTTAAAAATTTAAAAGTATTCAGTTTCGTTCCTCTGCTTTATATTGTAGTTTTCCTGAAGTATAGTTTGGAGTTTGCGCGTATCTAACATTGGCGCACTGCAGTTTTATTTAACATGGCGACGCCGAGTTTTGGCTCTCCAGAACCGTTTCATCCCGAAGATGAACCTTGGGATGCGTACAAAGAAAGATTAGAACAGTTTTTTATTGCCCACGATGTTGAAACCGAAGAGAAGAAGCGAGCGTTGTTCATCAGTTCCGTGGGTTCGTCCACCTACCTTCTCCTGAAGAATCTGACTGCCCCAGACTTACCTAAAGCCAAACCCTTTGATGAACTTATGACCCTTTTGACGCAACATTTCGAACCTAAGCGTTTAAAAGCGGCGGAGCGTTTCAAGTTTCACAAGCGCTCTCAACAAGAAGGGGAATCCGTTGCAGAATACGTTGCTGCACTACGTCAGTTGGCTTCGACTTGCCAGTTTGGTGACTTTTTGCCTGAAGCCCTCTGCGATAGAATGGTCTGTGGCATCAAAAGTCTGCAAGTCCAGAAGAGACTCCTGTCGGAGGCCGATTTAACTTTTCAAAGAGCTGTAGAGCTGGCTCAACTGATGGAAGCGTCAGAGGCCAACTCGAAAGTTATGCGTCCTGATCAGAAAGTCAGCTTCGTCGAGCAAGTCCATAAAGTCCACAAGTTTGGTGATAAGGGTATCAAAGGACTTAGAACTAGTAACTACGGCGAACGTGGGGCTCCATCTGGGAACTGTTCTAAATGTGGGAAACAAGGACATTCAGCTTTTAATTGTCTGCACAATAAGTGTTTCGTTTGCGGTCAAGAAGGTCATTTCGCCAAACAATGTCAAAGAAAAAGGAGACCTTTTACAGGAAAGTCTGGCAAGGCGTTTCAGCGACACGGACTGAAAAGTCACAATATTCAAGAAAGTGACAGTGATTTGAACGATTCTGATAATCAAGAAGAAAAAAGTCTATACTTTATCAATTCCGTATCAGGGAACCGTCCAATTTCCGTGCCCATTACCATTGCTGGTACACCCGTCGCTCTTGAACTAGATACAGGAGCTGGTGTGACTATTATTACCGAACAATGTTGGAAATCCAAATTTTGTCATTTCTTGCGATTGAATAAGTCATCTGCCCGTATAAAGACATATACTGGGGAACCTATTCAAGTTTTGGGTGAATCCTCTGCCCCTGTGGAATACGGTGGCACAAAGTATGACAATTTAACTTTCCTGGTGGCTAGAGTTTCGGGTCCTTCTCCTGGGGAGAGATTGGTTGGCCAAGATTCAACTGGATTGGCGGAATCTTTTCACAGAATTGACTGTCTGCAACTTAACGTCAAACGCCAACCGCCCACCAGGGTTGACAAAGTTACTAAAAGACTTTTCTGACATTTTCGACAGTGGCTTGGGCTGCATAAAAGGTAGAGGTGTTCACATTCGAATGAAACCCGATGTGACACCCAAATTTTTTGCACCAAGACCTGTCGCGTTTGCTGTGAAAAGCGGGATCGAGACATCAATAAACCGTGATGTTAAGGAAGGTATACTGGAACCAGTGAAATATGCAGAGTGGGCCGCCCCTATAGTCCCTGTTGTAAAGCCCGACAAGAGCGTAAGAGTCTGTGCTGATTTTAAAGTGACAATTAACCCCCACCTGGAAGTAGATCAGCACCCTCTTCCACAGTTAGAAACACTGCTTCACAACCTCCAGGGTGGAGAAAAGTTTACGAAGTTAGATATGAGCCGGGCTTACAATCAGGTCCAGTTAGATGAAGAAAGCAGCAATGTTTGCGTAATCAACACCCACATGGGATTGTTTAAGTATCGTCGACTTCCGTTTGGTGTATCTTCGGCGCCTGCAATTTTTCAGAGACAGATGGACAAGATGTTCAGTGGCTGTAAGGGTGCAGCTTGGTTTCTGGATGACATTATAGTAACCGGACAGGATGAAAAGTCCCACATACAGAATCTGCGGAAAGTGTTCCAGTGTTGTCGAGACAATTTTGTCCGACTGGGTCTTCAAAAATGCGAGTTTCTCCAAGAAAAGGTTCCTTATTTGGGGATAATGGTGGACAAAGAAGGGATTCGACCGATCCACAGCAAGGTCGAAGCGATTAAACGGATGCCTTACCCCGAATCCCAGAAGCAATTGAAAAGTTTCTTGGGTAAGGTAAACTTTTGGTGTAAATTCCTTCCTCAGATATGTGACTTAACAGCCCCGTTAACCGATTTGTTGAAGAAAGGGAAAAAGTTTGTTTTCACTGATCAGCACAAGAAATGCGTGGATCAACTTAAAGAAAAGTTGTCATCAGCAGACGTGCTTGTCCATTTCCAGCCAGGGTTGCCTGTATTTTTGGCAGCTGATGCGTCTGATTATGGAGTAGGTGCAGTTTTGTATCACACGTACCCAGATGGCAACAGGAAGATGATTTGCTGCAGATCCAAAACGTTTTCAGATGCCGAACGAAAATGGTCTCAGATTGATAAAGAAGCCTATGCGCTGATTTTTGGAGTTCAGAAGTTCTACCAATACCTGTGCGGACGGAAGTTTACACTACTGACAGATCATCGTCCATTAACGGCCATATTCAGTCCACGGAAAGGAGTTCCTAAATATGCCCTGAACAGGCTCCAACACTGGGCTGTGATCTTGTCCTGTTTCGATTACGAGATCGAATATATTTCCGGAGAAGAAAATGCTGCGGCAGACTGCCTATCACGTCTGCCTAGCACTGAAGAAACTCAAGAACAACTGCCTGAGCTTTTCTTGCCAGTGAACAACTTGTATCTTGAAGACGAAACCTACCCTGTGCTGGCAAGTGAGATTAGCCAAGGAACCTTGAAAGATCCAACGCTACAGATAATTTCGGCTTATGTGTCTTCAGGATGGCCAGCAAAACGAGTTCGAGTAGTGGTGAGTGGTGAGCAAATGACTAACGCCATTCTTCTTGCAAAAAATATCAAATTCTGCTGAAGTGAAGGAGGACCCGTTGTCGGAAACTATCGTAGTTGGTACCCCAAATCTGGATATACAGTCACGAAGAGCTTTAATGGTTTCCTTTGTGGTCGTATTGGGTACCAGGTAAATCTCCGGCCACTTTGAGTAGTCGTCAACGATTACTAGCCAATGCTTCCCCAAGAATGGGCCGGCGTGGTCAATATGGAAGTCCCGGTGCCTGCTGGGGGTATGCAGGTGGACCCTCGACCGTTGCGACAGCGTCAGCCTCCTCTGAGATATGACGCCCGTGCCGGAACATATATCCGCCGACGTTATTATGATACATGAAGGCGAACCGAACCATAAAGAGGGGAAGAAAGTGTTAGATCCGAACAAAAAGCTTAAAAATTTAAAAGTATTCAGTTTCGTTCCTCTGCTTTATATTGTAGTTTTCCTGAAGTATAGTTTGGAGTTTGCGCGTATCTAACACAATTTTATATGCTTTATTGTTTCATGGTCAATTTTGCAGTCCTCTCCTTGTGCAACTGTTCGAGTTATACCATCATGTTTTCAACCATGGTATATATCGCTGCATCTTTTTTAGATCTGGGGGCAGTTTCATTAAACATTATGATAGAGGCAGACTTCATAGGTTTTCATAACTGCAGTCAAATTTCCTCTTATATAATCGCTCTTTGGTATGCAAGTCGGCAAAATATCCGTTCGCTGATCTCGTTTAGTTATTAAAAAATTGTTCAATTTCTGTTCAATCCTCCAACTCGTGTTGCTTTAAAGTTGAAAATGGGTAAATGTTTTGCTAAACCAAATGCATGAAAATTTCATGAAAAAATGAACGGCGATACTGTCGAATTTATGCAAGGCTACTCCGTCATTTTGAATTATTAATGAAACTTAAAGTGAATTCATTGGAATCAATAACTAGCTTCCTAGCTACTGCTCTCAAGCCTTTTGAAAATCACAAGTTAAACAAAACCTGATGCGACCGGATAGGCGAAAGTTTGCCAAAAATTCCTACCTAAATTTTTAGTCAAATTTTTTAGTATTTTAATGAAAACTGATTCAAAAGTGCGATTATGTGCAAATTTTAAAATATGGCACACTTCTATTACATTTGATGCAAATTTTGAGGAATTAATTTCCTTGGATTGAACTATAAACAAGCTCCCTGAAAATATTCTTCGTATACCCACACCTGTGTTTAGAATTCGCAACACTTAACCGGTTGAACTCAAACTTGGTATGGTTGTATTTGAAAATATTACTGATTGATCTGTGCAAAAATTTAAAATTTTAGAAAATTTAAATTTTTGAGGTTGACTAAAAACGCTTTTTCTCCGATTTTGCTAAACAGTTTTATAGCGCAGACTTCAGAAAACTTTTTTCGGTCCGGCGTTTAGTTAGCCAGAAGTAAGCTTAAGTAAGTAAGTAAGTAAGTAAGAAGTTAAGCTTGCATCTTCAGCTTGTACAAAACTAACGAAAATACGGATCAAAAAGGGGTTTTGGATTCGTGTTCAGCGATCCTGAAAACTCTTATATAAAACTTTTCTGCCAAATCTTAGACAAACATTTTTAGCAATCTTTGACCATCATTGGAACACTTAAAAACCTAAGATTGTTGCAGATCAATCAGAACTGTGTTCAACTATACAACCGTAGGATAACGTGGGGAAACGGGGAGGGTGCCAGACCCCCCAAGACCGACAAAAAAGGAGACCATCTCAGCGAAAAGGAAAAAACGGCAGAGACGCTCTCGTCCTGAAAGGAAAAAGGGTATACCCCCAAGCTGGTTTTACCAAAACTCTTCATTTTTTAGCAAATTTTAGCGATATTTTCAAAAATTTTCTTAAACATCGCTAAACATTGTAATTTTTTTTAAATTCGCGATTTTTGCTAATTTCGGGGCAAACCCCCTTGAAATTTTATAATTTTTCAGGGGTAGACCTCTCGCTGTGGTCGGGGTAGACCTCCCCAAGAATCGGACCCCGTGTTAATGACTACAACCATATCATACCAAGTTTGAAAAGAATCGGTTAAGTTTTGCGAATTTTATGCACAACTGCGCGTATGCGGAAGAATCACCGGTGCAAGTTCCCCCAGTACCCACCCCACACTATTTAATAACCAAATTTTTGACACCGAGATGCAACATGTAGAGGTTCCCTGTAATGACTAGACGATGTGATTCTTGAAAGGCTAAAACTGGCCAATTAAAGGACAAGCACTCCAGTGATGATCGATTTCTTAGCGAAGCGGAGTTTCGACTGACAATCCCAACGAATCAGCTTCGCTTCCTCGCTAGTCGCTCCCCCCAGTTTTCCGTAATTCGTATTCTATCCTGTCACGGGTCGGTTATCCTCAACCACTTAAACCACCCATTTTCTGGGTACATGTTTGGGGCAATGAACTACCTGTTATGCCTAACAAAATGAGGCTCTCACACAAAGTGATTGTTTGAGGTGTTACGACGACTGTGGGAACATTCTTCAGGAGAGGTCGCTCCGCAGAGGGCCAGACATGTGAAAATGAGCAAAATCTGAGACGTAGTCAAGACTGAGGAGCGAATCGGCGCTTGTGCTCTTGTGTTGGAGGCGAATTTTGGGAGAGTAGGCCCTTTGTGGAAGTAGGCTCCAGATCTGAGAAGGAGCGAAACGCCAAGACCTCTCAAGCAGGCGAATATGAGTCTTGAGTAAAATTAATGCCAGACTTCTCTTGTCTGGATTGACTCATTTATGGTCAGGTTAATAATTTAAAGTTGAGATTTTAAAGGAAAGCGCCAAAAGAAGGGTTTAAAATGTGAGGATATATCTGCTGTTTCCTACAACTTGAAATAAAGTGTCATCTAGGAATTTTGCGTGAAACGTATCGGATAAATACAGTCCTCTAGTTTCTATAGTAAATACTTAAAAGAATCACTGAACTGCATAGTCGTAACTGCGTAACTACATAATATTGTAGCAAATACCACATTTTGAAACCTTCCAGACTTGATAGGAATTGATAGGAATTGGTAAATGGCACGCTTTGGATAATTTGGCATGGCTCCGCATAGCTCAGCAAATATAACGAATAACTTAGTTTCAGCAAAATACCTAAGTAAGCTGAACTTTTATACTACCAAATCTATAGTAAGATACTTCCAAAACCAAATCTGTAGATATCGATAGATCTTTTGATTGGATCTAACCACTCAGTTTGCAGAACGTGTAAAGCTCGATTGTGGAGACGGTCTTAGAACGCTAAATGAAGTAACTTTGGAAAGTTAGTTTTCAACATTATTTGGTCATGAGGTCTGCAAAGCGCAAGTGTACCCAAAAGGTCAAGCCTGACCGGTTTGAGTCAGGTTAAATAACATTAAGTTGCGGTTATGCATGCCTAGCGTTTTTAATTAGAGCTTAGAAATATATTTCGCAAATTTTCGAAGCTAGCAGTTTGTTTAGCTGATTTGAAAATAATATCTGTTTTATTCCATCTACATCTTAATTTTTTATCAATAATAAGAATTCAACGAAACTGCACTTATTAATTTCATACCGAATAAGTGATAATAAGTAAAATTGTCCATAGTGAAAACAATTTAGCATGTTTGGGTTTTGTGGCAGATACTAAAATTTATATATCCGAGAATGCTTTTAGTGCTGCTTTTACAAAATTGTTAGTCCGTTCATTTAGCATAACTATTTTTATTTACTTTTTATCGTCATACTATCAATTTGTTACCATACCTGAACGGGAGGTCAAATTTCACTGACCCTTGTGGAAGCAAATTTGGGTATCCCTTGTGAGAGCGATTTTTCTTTAGGGGTACTTTTGAAAGCGGTTTTTAAGCTATTTTAGCCTAGTTTTAGCAAAAAAACAGCAATTTTTAAGCTAAAACACGTTTTTTGGACGTTTTTTAGCTAAAAATAGTAATTTTAAGTGAAAAATTCCGGCGAAGCCGGAAAATTTTTGGAAATTTTAGTCGGAAAACCTATTTTTTGGGCAATTTTCTTACCCCTTGTGGCGAATTTTCTTACCCCTTGTGGGAGCAATTTCGCGACCCCTTGTGGGCGAATTCGCGGAGGGGGGGGGGGTAATTTTCCCCCCCCCCCCCTTCCCCCCCCCTTGTCCACCTGTGTTTGTTACTCTACATTAACCCGTCTCTAATCTGTTTTGATTTAGAATTTACTGATTTGGTTTAACAGTTTTCCAACAGGTTGCAATTACTTTTGACTGCACTGTCAAAAATGAAAGAGCTGAAAAACCTTTTTGAAATGGTAGAAAACTTCTTAGCGCACAGAAGACAAAGTTCACAAGGTTTCTGATTTGAAGTTCCAAAATCTTTCGGATTTATGGAAACCTACCTTCTATAATTTGAATTTTCCTTTTGATTGTTACGTCAGCAAATCGAAACGTCAAAACTAACATGTTTGTTGGAACCTCCGTCTGCCACCCGGCACCATAGAAGCATTTCGTGCAGTGGTTGTGTTTCCAGCTCTGGTGGATTAACAGTTGAACCAATTCTGAAACTTTTTGCCACGGATGTTTACTGTTACTATTGCTAAATATTAAAAGTATTCCTGCTTTCGAGTGTTGCTTCCTTCTCCAGCAAAAACAGGTCAAAATTCGAAACTTGGCAAATATTTGTGAGCCGTTTTACATACAATATGTAATGGAATGACTTAGATCTTGTGTTCAAAAGTGGTTAAAAACCTAGTTTTTAATTGGTCATCGTTCCAAAGGAAGTTTCTACACTAAACGGAGTCTAAAAGATCTTGCCTGTGTTAAGTTCTAGTTTTGATATTGTGTCCAAGCCATAATTAATTGCTGTTGTATAATTGCTAAAATCAGAGTTGCCAGCCCCAAATAGGCAGTTTCCCACTAATACGAGAAGAGAAATCTTAAGCAATTCAAACATCAATGCACGAAAAGAGCACTTACAAGCTTAGTTAGGACTAATCAGCCCAAATAATGGTCTATTACATGTGAAATAATAGAAATCATAGTAACAGGGTCAACTCCAAAAACTCCCCTTTTTAAAGGACAGGTGTCCTTTCCCTCAGTGGCCCGGGTGCGGTCACTCTTCTCTTCCATTGCCAGAAGTTAATCAGAACGGAGGAATTATAAAAACCCAAAAATCCTAGTGTTGGTGTAAAAGTGAAACTAATAATTAAAGATGTCAAGAATTCAACGTTTCTAGCTGAAAAGAGTACACTAATCCTTGCCAGCAGTGTTTTAAAAGCATTTTTAGTGTCCAATAACACATATTGGAAGATGGTTTGATTAAATAATCACATAATTATGTAGTACGTAAGAAATTAAGCATAATAAGTACCTAAGTGTGTTGATTTGCAATAATTTGTGTTCTATAACGTTTTAAGGCTTTAATCTGTTATTAACAATGTTAATTAGCGTTAGTTAGGCTTAATTTATGTTAAATTAGCTAAGTATTACGTAAGAAATGAATTTTTAGTCGGTAACACAACTTAGGCTCATATGAAAGAGAAATTTCTCCCATTTCCAAAAATGCAATTCCCACGTTTTAACTCCCAAAATTGAGTGAGTTATAAGTAAAAATGTTTTAGTAAGATTAGCTTTTATTTCATAATCTTACTTTACGGAAAAAGGAAAGTCCTGAAAGTGGACTTCTAAAAAAGCTTTATACTAACTTTCTTTCCCCTTTCCCTTTCTCCTTTCTTTGTCTGGGAGGTTGTCTACCTCCCAGACTACAAGGCAGCCAGGTGCGCTGCTGTTTCCCCTTTCTTCCATCTTTTCCTACGTACGCTAGGCTTGTCCTCAGGTGAACTTTTGTTGGGCCTAGTCCAACAAGAAGAGGACAACAAAAGTTCGCCTATAGAAAAGAAAAGAGGACACAAATTTTAACACATAGGTAAAGTTCAGAGGGGGCTTAATTAATTCCCCACAATTAAAATTATGATGAAAATTAGTCAATTATGCCTAGCTAAACTTGTAGAATATTAAGGTTCTCTCTTTAAATCTTTAGCACTTACGTAAATTACGTAAAAGTTGAAAACAAAAGTTAAAATTCGTAGTATTTCCCCTTTGGTTATGTTTATATGTTAACCAAAATTTTGCAAAGTTTTGCAGAATTTCAGCATCGAGAATTAATCAAAAAAGAGGTCAGTTGGGGGCAATATGTCCCCATTATCGTTAATCTTCCCTCCCTCGGGCTGGCCGGTCCGGCAGGCCGCTGGACTGGCCTATGGTAGAGATAGCAAGCTTCTAGAAAGTTCTAGAACTTTCTAGAAGCTTTAAGCTAAAATAAAAGAGAAATTCCGCCCCCAGTTCGCTAATGACCTGTCACCGAGCTGTCAGCAAAACTGTCAGCTCGGTCCCCAAAATTTTAAACTCATCAGTGTTCGTTTAGCAGTGGCCGAGAGCGGCCTGAATTTTAGTCCCCCATCCCCGTGTGTGTTACTTCTCGGACCACTGGTGTGGTACGGGAATATAGTAACACACACTTCCCCATAGGACACACCTAGGACTTTTCTGGCCCACACTGGCCAGAAAAGGGCTGAGAAAGAAACACGAACACTTCAACTTGAGGAGCCATATGGGTTTCTTATGCCCGGCTCAGGATTTGAAATATAGGACAAAATATTAGGATTTTTGGCCTCTTGGCCTTATTTTTTTATTTTTTTTCTCTTCTTGCGCAATCTTTGGCCTTTTGGCCTAATTTTTTTATATGATATTTTGGGGCCTTCATGGCCAGCTTTTATGGAGTCTTTGGGCCAGCGAGCCCCGATTTTTATAGCAGCATTTTGGGCCCAAGGCCACCTTTTTATTTCCATAGCATGTTGTGCCTCCGGGCCAATTTTGTTTTACTTTTATTTTTATTATTTAAGCATTTCAAAAAAATCAAGGGCAGCTCATGTAAACCCCTCCTGTGCGATGGAGGTCTTGAGGCGTGTCCATTTTTCTCTTCTTTTAATTTTCCCGTTTTAATTCATTTTCATTTACCAAGCCACGGCCTTCTTGGCCTAAAATTAGTAGGCCTGTATGGCCTAACTGTTTTCTTCATTTGTCACTTTTGGGGTTATTTTTGTAGTTTTCATGGGTTTATGAGTGGGACCCCAAATCCGTAGTTTTGAGCTAGAGAGCCCCTTAATTACGGCTCTGAAATTAATAAGCTAGTTAGAGAAAATAACTCCCCACAGCCGGCAACTAGGAGTTGCCGGCCATGTTCTCAAAAACGCCGTATTGCTCAAAAAATTATACTGCCAGTATTATGTTTTCATTTCAGCGTTAGGTCGGCACTAAAATCATTAGGTCTCAAAAAAAAATTATAGGGTGTTTTAAAGAGTCAATTCTTAAAACATGAGTTGTTTCACTTTCAATTTAATTAATTATTAAGTAGTCGTTTAAGAGGAATGGCCGGCTTCCTCAATTTCTGTAGTTTTAATTAATTGTGTATTTAGTTTACTTGACTGTTCTTTGTTGTTAGTAATAATTGCTTGGCAATTATTACTCACTGGCTTTCATCAAAATTTAAGTTATACCTTTCCTCCAAACTTACGAAGTTTAAATTTCCCACAAAATTTCTTTTATGGGCAATTCTGAGGAATTGCAAAGCTGTAAAACTCGCGCACAACAAAGTTCAAAGTTTACAAACTTCTTACACAAATGAGCCTAAGTTTAGTTTATTAGTTAGTCTAGGTAGTTAGATGATTATTAATGTGATTGTTTTGTATAATTAAGATGTGAATGTCTTGTATGATTGAAGTATGAATGTTTTGCAAGTCTGGGGTGTGAATGCTTTGTAAGCCTGAAGCGTAAATGTTTTGTATAATTGAAGCGTGAATGTGTTGCAAAATTAATGTGTGAATGTGTCCCCTAAAAGTACCTAAGGTGGTTATTCGGGTAAACCCCTCATGGAGCGTGAGGTTCCGAAATTAACCAAGTTTCAAGAATGTTTGGTTGAAATGATTGTAGAATGCTCTGATTTGTATGTATGTAGAATGAACGTTTTCATATAATTGTGATGGCAACTCACGGAAACTCCCCTTGTACGATAGGGGTTGTGAGGATTGTCAAATCAGTATGAATGTCAATGGAATGAATGAGTATTAATAATGTAATTATTAATATTGGGATAATCCGGGAAGCATAGAGTTTAACAAATCGTAGTAACCTCTGCCAACAATTATTAAACTGCAAATCACATCAAACTTCACATTACTTAAAGATGGCATTTCAAACAGTCTAAAAATATCAGTCAAAACGGATTATCTCAACATATGATAATTCACTGGTTCTCATCTGGTGCATGAGGCCAATACCTGTGAAATTGTCCTAAAACTCCTGTATTAGGCAGGAAAATGGTGTGAATGTGCATAAGTGTGTTTGTTGTTGAATGTTTGCGGATCTGAGGGATATGAGTGTGATAAACAGTATGAACGAGTACCTAAGTCAGTATTGAGGTAATATGTAAATTAGGTAGCTAATCTAGTCCAGGGTCACGGGGACCCCCAGGATAAGTTGATATTGCCAGGTTGTCCTCGATTCGTCCACGTAGGTATGCCCGCAAGAAGGGAGTGGACGAATCGCAAATAAAGGACTTCGTGCTGGTTTGTTTTACCTGTTTAGAGCCAAATTTTGTCCTAAGGTAACATAGATTAGTTAAGTCTGTCCATTATCTTGTATTAATTATGTGTTAATTAGCTAGATCTGTGCCAGTAGATCCATCTCGAGCTAGCCACCCTCGCAGTGCATCACAAAATAACGCATGCGCTTTGTCAGCTTTTAGCACAAAAGGCAAAAAGTTAATATTAATCAAATTGCAAGAATTATGCTAAAATGGTTCCTGCCCTCACTGGTTCTCGCTAATGGAACAACTAATCTGGTTGTAGTTTATACTTTTGCAAAGTATATTATCTGTACAGTTTAGACTTTTTATGTCAACTAGTAACCGCAACGGGAAAACGTTTTACATCGAAAATACTAGCCAAATCTAACTGTAAGCATCAAATTATGCTT